>PVLD010007729.1:0-89264 GCA_004027595.1 Dinomys branickii | reverse complement strand
TTTATTTCGGATGCAATCATTTCATAACTTGAAGTTATGAGGCTTCCTGGTTCCCCTGTATCTTCACATTCAAAACTTGTTCTGGGTGGGGTTGAGTTTTGAGACTGCGTTTTGTTCCTCTGTTTTCCCATTTTTGGGTATCAGATTCAAACTGTGGAGCTATAAATTCCACAGACAGTTCAGCAGGCAAAGGTCTGCTTCAGAGGCTGTTCCAATGGTTACTTCTCTTTGGGAGAATGTCCCTTAAGCTGTCTGCTGAGATTTCCGCTTCTACTCCCTACCCCAAGACCTGGCCGGGGCGAATAAACAGCTGGCCACCCCAGGATTCTTGCAGATAGGCCAGTCAGGTGTTCCTCCCTGGGTGGAGCTCCTTCCCCCCTCACAAAACCCGTTGGGGTGCCTAAGTAGGTCTTCCCACCTGGGAGATCCCGCAGTCCTTAAAGCTGCTTTGATGTCTCTCGCTGGGCTGAGCTTCTTCCCGATTCAGGAAAAACCAGTTAGAGCACACACTTAAGTCACCCTGTGATCGTGCAGACAGGAGTGCCATTCAGATGTTTTTCCCTGGATGGAAATTTTCCCCGACTCAGAAATCCCGCCGGCCGGTCGCTGTTGCTCCAGTTCCCGCAGCGCTGGCTGCGGGGGTGGGGTTCTGAGCGGGATCCCGGAGCACTGCCCGGTTTGGCGCAGTTTGTCCCAGTAGCGCGTTCTCTGTCGGGTTCAGGAGCTGAAGCCATTCTTCCCTCCGCACTCGCTCTCTCGGCTAGTCGTCTTCTTCCCGAAAGTCCTCATTTCTGTCTTCATATTGCTATATTTCATTGTTTGGGTGGTAATCCTCTGGGAGGTTCTCTCTCTGCTGCCTACCCAGTTGCCATCTTCCCGGAAGTTCAGATTTATAATTTTAAAACAATCATTTATCAACAAAAGTACACTACATCTTCTATAGATTTTAGTGCAGGAAAATCCCTTGCTCCATCTGAAAGCTATTATTCTTGAATATGCAATACAGGTTACCATTTTTCCCCTATCCAGGCCTCTTGTTACTCAAGTACACTTTCAGTTAATCATTGTCTTTTTATTTGATTATACTTATCTCTCTACAACACATCAACATATCCTGTTGAAAATAACAACTGATTTATTTTCATCTTTATATTCTGTCACAGGTCTTTGCTCATATTACAATGGTGCTTCTTAAACAAGTTATTTATATTCAATTTCTCTTCTTTCTTATTTAGTAGTGTCTTTTCATTACTTTCAGACCCACCTCCTACTCCATCACTCAGTTTAAATCACTCGGAACAGTTTTTACTAGCCAGGTTTTTATGGGTGAAACTCAAGATTCAGTTACCCAGAACTTAAATAAAAAGAGGTTTAATTTATCTCATGGTGTCCATCCATGATCAGTGGCTTTAAAACTAAGACCTCATGGTGGAGGAGCGCAGGAAAGCAAAGCTGCTCAGTTCATGGGGTCCAGGAGGTGCAAACCAGAAGGGACATAGTGTCTGACACAGGTCCAAGGCCATGCCTCTGTGGCCCACCCAGACACTAGGGAGTGTCCTCCACCCATTCCTCAGGGTGATCCCAAAGCCTGGCAAAGTAAAATTCCACCCTACCTGCCACAATGTCACACTCCAGCAATGTTTACATCACATTTGCTCATTGACCCTTATTGAAAACCCATATAATGAATCTTCATCATCACCCACCCCATAGCTCCTCCCTGTACTGTCCAATCTATCTCAAGAACTTCTGTTGGAATTTTCTTCTTTCTTACCTTTTATTAAAAATTAACTTTATTGGTACAATTTTGGTATGTATCTAATGATCACAGTCATCATAGGGAATTTGTACCTGGACATGATCTAATTTTACTCTTCTTTGTTCTCTACCACTCCCCCTTTGGCCCATTTTGCTTTTTTATTTACAAAAGCTTTCCATCCCTGATGATTAAGGTGCTGGAAAGAGTACAACAAACCCAGGGAATAAACAGCATCTATATTTAATAAATGCTCACATAGAGGATCAGCCAAGTGATCTGGCTGCAGCACAGCTTGATTATGATGATTTTGGAGGCAAAACCAACACACTGGGAACCACCAGGTTAAGGTCTTTAATACTGTTATTGGTTTGATAGGTTAAAAATAGTGTTTTACCCATCAAATGCAATGACACAAATGCAAAGCCACAAAGAAAAGAAATGGTTTAGGAAACATGCAGTTCCAAAGAAAACCAATAAAGATCTAGTACCTGATTTTAAAGAAATAAAGATTTGAGTTGTTTCAAAGAATTCAAAATATCATGATAAAAGTTCGGTGAGAGATACAAGAAAACAGATGACTCAGTGAAATGAATAACACATGTACAGAATTCATTGGATCAGAAGAATAAAAACTATAACACACAAACAACAAATAAAGCCTAAAAAGCATGAAGTACATAGAAAACATACAAAAGAAAAATAGAGTTCCCAGAGCTAAAGAACACAAGGTCAAGGCTGAGGAATTCAGTAGGGTTTCATCAACACAATGACCATGCAGAAAAATACACTAATGAGTGCAAACAAAATCATTGGAATTTGAGCAATTAAGGAGAAAATATCAGTACAATTTTTTTAAGAGGAGGAAGCATAAAGGATTTGTCATGTACCATCAAGCCTAAAATATGTGCATTGTAGAATTTTTCAAAAGAAGAGTACAAGAAAGTGTAGAAATACATGAAAGTAAGAAAGACATTTACAGAATAGGGCTCAGTGGTGAAGGCAAAAACAGAGTACAGTAATAAGAAGTGGAAAAGATTAAAGCAGGTTATATGCATGCAGGAAAATGCCACAATGAAAGTAATTACTCTGTAAATTAATATGCACTAAGGAAGTAAAATACCAAAATGAGAAAACAACTACCTTTTTCCAAAAAGAGAAATATTGATGAAAAGAGACTCAACATCACAAATCCTTAAAGAATTGCAAACAAACCATCATGAGCTATCAACCTTCTCCTTTACAAATGACTCTTTAAAAATAAATAAATAAATAGTGACTCGCTTTGGCAAGAGTGTGGGGAAAGGGGAACACTTGTACTTTGTTGATGGGATGCAGATTGGTACCTGGAAAACATTGCAGAGTTTCCCTCAGAAAAGTAAAAATAAAACTACCATGTTACGCAGCAACCCCACTTCTTACCATGTATCCATGGGAAATAAAATTAGATTGTCAAAGGAATACCTGCACATGCATGTTCTTTACAGCATTATTGACAACAACCAAGGCCGAGCCTCTCCCGAAGGGCCTGTTCATGGGTGAGCAGATAAATAATTTCTGATATATCTATATCATCTATATCTATAGATAGATATTATGTAAGTGGAACAATTCTGCCAACAAAAGAAAATAATTTATTATTTGTGACAACCTAGAGAACATCGTGTCTTCTGCTTTATTTCTCTACTTAAAAGATTGCTATAAAAATAGTATTTTGCTGAAAAACTGAGTAAACCAGAGTCCCATAGTTGGGTTCTCTCTCCTAACACTAACTCATTATTTCTTAACCTTTTGTACTCTAGAATATTCTGAGGAGCTTTTGAAAAACTACTGAAGCCTCTACCGTATTTCACTTTGTTAAGAACTTCTAAATAAGATTTGGACACTCCCCTTTGGAGCAAAATGTGGGAAGATTCATGCGGTTAGTGGCATCATGAGCTTCTACGAGTATAATTAATAGCGTGTGTTCTGTACCTGTCTCTGGCCCTAGATCTGAACTGATTATTGTGATAGACACAGCTAAGGTGTCCAGTGTCCTTCTTTCCATGAAGAAGATCTTTCTATTCTACTAATAAACTACTGTCCTATGAACCTTGAGTTATTCACATCATTAGCTAAGTGTTCATTCTACTGACTTTTTCAATGATCTCAAGGCTATTTTCAATTTAGATATAATCAGTTTCAACTACTTTGAGCCCAGGTTTATGCACAAAAGGTAAAAAAGCAAAGCAAAAAACAAAAAACAAAAAAAGCCAGAAATGACTCATTTTGAAATAAGCCTAATTGATATGGACCTATTTTCCATTAAAAATTATTATTATTACTGATGCTTATTAGAAAGATGCTACATTCTTCTTTATGCAATGCTAATGTCCTAATAAGTGTACTTATTGCCACTTTACAATGGCTCCCTTGTCCATGCATTTAGGAAGGGCGTGCCTTACATGTTTAGTGTTACTTAATATATTTCCATGGTGAGCAATTATTCTTCCTCTGGGATTATTTTGCTTAGTAATAACCCTTTATAAATTACTCAATACTTTAAAGAAGACATTGTCTTCCAGCTATTTTAGGAATATTAAGGGCTTTTCGCATCTGTGACCAATACCCTAATTTTAAGTAAGAGGCTTGCTGTGCTGCTTTAACATTTGAATTTAGTGACTTATTTTGACTTACATTCACTTATCTCTGGCTCCCAGAACTGAGAATGCTGGCGTTAACTGACGGTAGACACCTATATAAATTGTTCTTTTACTCTCTTTGATTTATATGGACTTCTCATTCATCCCTTCCTTTATAAACAGCTCTTCCCTCATTATCTTGCCATGTTTTTCTGAGATTCTCTTGGGAATAATTGTTATCATGTAAATTCATTTCCATTGTATACAATTAGAGAAAATTCACACACACACATATTTAAAGGTTGTAGTTATTAAATATTAACCTCATCTAGTTAAATCCTAACTACTCAGTTATTGCACTAACAAATATTACTAGCTGAAGGCTTAGCTTGGAATTAGAATACTCACTCTCCCGCTTAAAGCTCTGGGTTCAACCTCCAATACTAAAACAAAATGAAATGTCACCATTGGGCTGAGAAGACAGAAAGAGTTTAGTTGTGTTTTCAAGGTCAGTTTGCAAGGATGCAGCTTTACTAGAGAATGAAAGAACCACAGAATGTGGGATGCTGACTATGCAAACTATTAAGTGAAGTGTAAGATAATTTAACCCTAGGCTAAAAGCACAGAGAAGCCGAGCATGTATGCATATTTTTTAGAATCTCAATTTAAAAAGAAACTCGGTATTACTGGTTACTGCTCTCATGGATGAATTATAGATGTCTCCCTCTGCAGAGTCTGTCCTTTGAATACAAGTAGCCCTTCCACCTTTAAAACTCACCTCTAGCTCCTAGAAGCCACTGTGCTAGCAATTAAGGCAGGCAGGGCTATGCCTGGTCTCCATATTTTGGCGACATGGACTTGGGATCTAGTTGATTTCTTGACCAAAAATTGCTTTCTGTCTCTTAAATAAATTGATCTTTATATTCCACGCACAAATTTGTTGATATCATAATCCTTCAGACCTTCACTGTTGTAGTCAATTTATTAATGTGTTCCCTTGATGTCCTCAAACCCATGCACCATCTTGGCCTACTTAGTGACCACTGCTTTTCTGGTAGACTACCATGGATTCCCAATGAGGTCATTGCACTACACATGATATAGTGGGGACCAAACTGAAATTAAAGGGCCCATTTCACTGATTTAGGGTTTCTTCAATCAAGACATAATTTCTTTCATCACTGATATAACTGGATATTGTATAAACCTTTTCATTACATAGAGAAAATATTTCCATGTTTCCAATAAGATTGCTTTAATTGAGATAGAAAATGTGATTTATTTGTGATTAAATGTGTATTCATTCATCTCAATAGCATTTTCTTAATTTTGATTTTACTAATATTGTATACAGAGAATATTTTATTTTTGAGTTGTATTTCTTATTAATGTTTACTTTTAAGGCTTAAATCAAGCGTATAAGTTGTGATCCTTCTTTACAGGATGTATTCTTACTGTGTATTTCAATTATTTCAGAATTAATTAAGCTCAGAATTTCAATAATGGTAGAAACATTGCCCATTCATTTAAATCAATTCATGTTTCTCTTATATTTTTTGTTGTTGTTGTTTCTGCTTGATGGTATAATTTTAATGATTTTCAAAACTACATGAGAAGGGGCTGTTGTAGGGTTCTGCATTTATTCTGCTGATATATTTTCTTTAGTGACTTTATAAAAAAGTAAAGCACATATGTCTTACTGCTCTATGAGTAAGGAGATGAATCACAAGGGTCAAAAAGAAAGATGAAAATTATTCTGGCACGGATATAACAATTCATATTTCATGAGATTCAGAGACCCTCAAGGTTATCTGATTCGTGAGGTTCAGAGACACATGAGATTGCACGACATGGCTTGGGTACAGCAGGAGTTGAATTAAAGGCCTGGGTGTTGCTTTTCTGAGTTCCTGAACAGTAAGTCTTACCTAACACAGTCAAGCACATTACAAGAAGTACATGGTAAAGAAAGTACCTAGGTAAGGAAGAACATGAAAGCAAGGAACTAGAAGAATTAGACACGATACAAGAAGGGTACACATTGCTCCTGAAAATCCAGTTTTCTTACTTTAAGGATAGTCATAGACTTTGAAGATTTAATAGGAATTAGTTTTTCATTAATAGAGTCTGCCTTAAGAAAGGAAGATGAAGCAAACAAGTAAATGAGATGACGTACAAGCGTAATTACAACTCCTCAAATCACACACAAGAGCATAACTGAGCTGTATTGCACATTCTTGTTAAAAGAATAGGACTGAAGAATGGTTGCGAGGGATATGGGGGCAGGGCAAAAACACAGAGTGTGAGAGAGTATGGTAGCCTAGGCACAGATGGACGTTTATTCTCAGAGACTTCCCTTCAACACCAAACACACTCTTCAGCTCCTGACAGCATGAGCTACTACTACGGTATCTACTACAGTGGTCTTGGCTATGACCTGTTGGCTTCAGTGGTCTGTGCTGTGGCTATGATTTCAGCTATGGCCTTGGAGGCTATGGAGGTTAGGGCTACTTCTATCGCTTTTCCTGTGGTGGACACTGGTCATCTGGATTTTACTGAAAACATAGGCCATTGCATAAAATTGCAGAGATTGAAAGTATTTTCATCATGTTCTTCTATTTTCTTCACTGTTGTCAGTGACATATTTAAGAATCTCCCGTGAGCTGCTGAAGAAGATTTCACAATGGGGGTGTGCTTTTCAGATATAGACTCTCAGTACCCTACTAGGCTGTCATCAATCTTACCGTGTAACTGACATGGATAGTTCTTTATAACTTATGAAGTATGGGTTCATCACTTAATATATTTCAGTAATGGGAATTTAAAACTTTGTTCTCCATATTTTATTGGAAAAAAATTGACTTTGACTTCAACACTCAAAATTTTGGAAAACTTTCCAGGATAGGTGCTAGTCTGTCCTCCACCATCATTAGCAATAGTTTTGAGGAGTCAGACTACTAAAGAAGACAGTGCCATGCAAAAGACACATTTGTTTTGGTGTGGATGTAGGTCCCTTATGGACCTTAGAAATTCATCAATCAAGCTGGATATTATTATTTCTGCTGCAATGCCCGTGTACCACCCACATACCACTCGACTTCCTCAATCAATGATATTTCTGAAAATGTTTCTCACACATTTTTTCCTCGATGTTCAAAACCTGACTTCCTTTCTCCTTAGCCATTTAAGATATTTGAGTTTTATGTATTCTGAAACTAAAGTGTTTTCCTTTAAATGTGTTTTACCCTGGAAGATATGTACTTATGGCCATTGTTTTCTTAGATATGAATGTCATAGGAGTTTTAAGAAGATACAGTTTAGTTACAATGGCTTTCAGCTGTCACAGGGTTTCATTTTCATGTAATGTTCAGTGGAACTAAATCATATGAACACTTCAAATTCTAAATAAATATGGCATTTCCTTTCATGCGCAGCACTTTCTGTTGGTGCATTAGAGACAGCACATGTCAATTTACCAGAGCCAAATTTGTACACCCCTTCTAATTTCTGTTTTTAGTTGAGCTGCATCACATTGATAGGTTGACAGAGGCTATTATAAGAGTGTTTACATAACAAAAAGCAGCAAATGCTACAAATCAGATTTCCGTTTGAGTTGGTTTTAGAAGCTCCCCTGTATATACAAAATGGTGACATATAATTTAAATTAGGAAAAATACTGAAATGCTATGATTCATTCAGTGTGAAAGAAAAGGTAAAGACAAATGAAAAACTAGGAAGTTATATTATAAAAAGTAATATTTTATCTGGAACTAGTTCATGTAGTTGGATAAAACCATAATGGATAAAAAATTCATTTCATATAGATAAAAAAGAATGGTACAAATTAGAATAAATCAGTCTCTTGCCATGAATTTCATCTCACTGATATTTTTCTTCATATTGTTTGGATTTTGAGGGAAATTTCAGCAAGAACAAGAAATCTTTTTACAAAAACAACAGCTGTTAGGTATCAAAGAGGCTTTATAGAATTTACAACCAGCTTTCATGAGGACACATCCTCTCCAGTGAGGTTTAATGGTTAGAATAAAATTAAAGTTGTTTTAAAAGAGACATCTTAAAATAGTTAATAGTTCTGGCCATATGAGTGATGAGAAAGAAGCATGAAGGTTTTAGAAGCTCTGTGAATTTGGAGAGCATCATCACGACTGGTGTGCAGCAGATTTGCGACACAGTGGCTCACTTGGAGACAGAACACCGATATGTGCCATAAATTATATGAAAGAGATGCAGTACTTATAGATAGGAAGCAAGAGATGATGAGAGCCCAGGATTACTTTTAGGCCAGGCCTGAGAGGTTCAGGAACACTGCTTAGGGGACAGAGAGCCTTGCCCGCGTGTGCTTTACTTGCTCAACAGCTGAAAACTCATGCAGAGCAAGACGCCTAGAGTTTATATCATGATGTCACAAGAGTCACTCCCATAAAGCAGAACCAGAACAGAGCAAGGACCATCCAGGCCAGATGCTCTTATCTCAAATTTTCTATATTCCTTGAACATATTGCAGTTATTTGTGAGACCTACATGAAGCAAAGCTACAAGACAGGAATAACATTTGGCATGAAAGACTAAAGAATTAGCTAAGTTCAAAAAAGTGAACATATATTTTTATATTTATATTATACATTAGTTTTCCAAATGGGAATATTTTGGACAATGTAATTCATTAGTGTTTAAGTCCAATTATATCAAATCTACATAGTGCTAATATCACAGAAAATATTCAAAGAAATCCCCAAAAATTACTTCATGAGAGTTCAAGAAAACATGTAAATCTCAGACTTTCTAAAAGTGGATGAGACAAAATTGTTTTTGCACTTGTGATTCTGATAACAGTATTTAAAGACAAGCTTTCAATATTTTTGTTCTGAAATACTGTTAAACACCACATCTGTTTATCTAATCCTTAAATTTTATCTACTCTAAGTAATTATGAATGAGGCATATGAAATGTAAAAAAATTAGCATATATTAAGATACTTATGAATGTTTTAAGAATTTTAAGTGAATGTAAAAAAAAACCCATAGGTTATTATGCTATTTGTTAATGACACAATTACATACAAAGGTTAAATATTATATTTTAATGTAAAGATTGTTCAACTATCTTTTGTATTTCTAATTATATATATGTATATGTATGTGTGTGTGTGTATGTGTGTACATATTTAATTTTTAATATACCTTATGTCCGCTGTTTCTTGGCCTTCATTTTACTACAAACCTAACCCTAGCTCTGTCAGTCAAACTGTTGGACCATTTCTCTAATCACTAAAATTATCTGGCTGTGAAAATTTCCCAAGTAATCCATCATGATCACCAAAAGGTAGTTCTAAAATAGTGTCCATCACTGCTTTTGTCATAAAAATAGGGGATAATTGAGTGCGAAATTCTCAAATTAAACTTCCTTCGTTGCCTCTCCGATATATTTCCAGTGTGTCTGTCTGCAATCCTCCGTTGCTTTTGTACAGATCCTGGGCTGCATGATGGCCGCTCTGCTCGCGCGGACACCTTTCTTGGTTTTCCCACTGTTCCTACCCGTTCACGTGATGCCGTCTTCTCTTTTCTTGCCCTTTTGTCCCACGAGAGCCCACCCCGTCCTACTTTATTTCAGATGATTTTCAGATCAACTCAAGCCACTCTAATCCCTGGTTTGGAAACAGATGTCACTGTGCTCTCCTTTTATGACTGTTCAACGACTTTATTTTCACTACCGTTTCGCTCCTTTGTGCATTTCCCTCAAAGAAACACGCTCACATCACAGGCACACAGAAAACTGGAACCAAATTTAAGAGGTAAGTTTGTAAGGCAAAGGAGTAGGTCGTAATATATTTCTGAGTCATTATCCCTTTCAACAAGTGCATGATGAAGTATTTTCACGTTGCAGACCTCCAATAAGAATTTAACAATCTAAACCATCATCTTGTTCTACTGAAATATAAAGTTTGAAGTAGTCTGTAAGGCACACTTGGTATTTTCTCTATACTATTTCATTCATTTATTGATTTATTTCGGTGTTTTTGAGACAGGGTCACACTATGCAGTTCGGTTGGCCTTGAGTTCATCACTCTGTAGCCCAGGCTGGCCTTAAACTCGAAATGATCTTCCCGCCCCAGCCTTCTGAGTGCTAGGGCTACAAGCATGTGCCACCTCTATAATAGTTTAAAACCGTCTCTCTATCTGTTTGTCTGTCTATCGTCTATCTACCTAACCTTCCCATATCTTCTGTTCTTTACAAAGTATCATACTGGGTCTCAATCACCTGAGAACAACCCAGACCTTAAAACTGTGGTCAGTTGTGTTCAAATGCACACTGTTGTGCGGAGATGCCTTCTCAGAGGGCCACTCCAACAAGCACTGGCTGCCTGGGAACATGCAGAGACACCAGCAGCCTCAGGGTCCCCTTCAGCTCCGACCGGAGTCTCCCTACTCAGGGTAGCAAGCAGCCTGTGACTGACACAGCATCAGTGTTCGAGCTGTGCCTCCACGGAAGACCGTCTTTGCTTCAGAGCTGCGGCGGGCGGGAACAGATTCTTGGAGAATCAGTATTAAGGTCGCAGGGCTCCCTTGCCCTGCTCTGTTTTTCTTTTCCACTCACAGTTGCTTCTGCCCAGTATCACTTTCATCTGTCCTGACTGTGGAACAGGGCAAATAAAAAGAGTAACGGGACCTGACCACTAGGTGGCAGTATAAAAGGAGCAAGGACCGCAGAGTGCTGGTGGGGCGGGCATTCCCGCTTTTTATCCCCATTGCACGTGTGTGGTTGCTGCTACCCAAGTCCACTGTGATCTAAAAATATTAATATTCCAGACTCTTGAAAGACAGAGAGTGGAAGACTGAGAGGAGAGAGCGTTTTTATTGTTTATTTTCTTACAATCATCCCATTTTATTAGTTATTTGTTCATTTCTCTGGGCCTAATTTTGCAAATTAAAATGTATCACAAGCATTTCTATATAGAACAGAATAGTGTATATGGTTCAGTCCTATCTGTGGCTTCAGGCATCCACCAGCTGGCGGGGAGCCCTTGTGGATAAAGGGAAATGAGAGAAATAGGACTGCAGACTAGAACGGCTGAACTGATGGGGAAACCCAGAGAAGTTTTTCTAAGAGAAAACAGCCGATAGTGAAGACGCTAACTGCCAATGCCAAGAAACACTCGTGTGACCAATTTGGGCAAAAAGAATGTTCTTTGTGAAAGAGCAGGAGGAGAATTGAGCTGCCTTGCGCTATGTGGGGCATTTCTCTTGCGTAATTTGGTATTTAAAAGCATAAAGGTAGATACAAGGTCTTGACACAAAATATCTAGTAAGGAGGTTGATTAAATATTGTCCAGGTTTTTCTAAATAACTGAATCCTTTGTCATCTCTTTGATGATAAACATCATTTTCATAATGTAATAAATAAAAATAGAAATTAAGTTTTTTTGTAAGTGATAGACATTAAGTCAAAGAAAAGACAGCATCATTAGACAATATTTTTTAAAAAATCTCAGAAGTGGCAAAAATAAATCTACTCCCTGCAAACAGCATGTGCTATTCAGTTTTAAAATAGAAATGAATGAAAGAAAACCAGCTTTGAAAGCATAAATACTATGAGAACAAATTCCAATTTGGAGTTGTGAAAATTAAAATATTTCACATATCTTTGGAGCTACAGCTAATGAGAAAGGTATGGTTTAATAGTGTTGTTTATAGTCAAGGACAGATAGTCAAAGAGAATGGCATTCCTTTGTTGTGGTTCGCCACACCCTATTGGGAAAGTATAAAAGTTCAGGTGACCAGGGTGGCATTCATTCTCAGAAACTCTCCTTCAGCATCAAACCCACTGCTCAACTCCTGACACCATGAGCTACTACTATGGCAGCTACTACGGTGGCCTTGGCTATGGCCTGGGCGGCTTCAGTGGCCTGGGCTATGGTTATGGCTCCAGGTACGGCCTCGGAGGCTGTGGTGGTTATGGCTACTTCCGTCCTTCTTTCTATGGAAGATACTGGTCATCTGGATTTTACTGAAAAAATGATCCTTGTTTAAAACTCGAGATGCTTAGCTAGTTTTATGCATCTAACAAATTTACTTTTGGAGGAGAAATCGGTATGCAGTGCCACTGCCTGGAACATTGGGCATCCGCGTCTCCTCTCAGGAATTCAATCACTCAACTTGCATGCTGTTATTTCTTCTCAGTTATGATGTGTTGGCTTTTTGTGTTTTCTACTTTTATAGTTCTTATTTCCTAATAAAATTAGTTTTTGAGTATATAATATGTGGTTTCATTTTTTTGTCTATTTAAGTCCAATAGATTTTTATAATAACAAATCCTTTTAAGTATTTATCTTAGCATTATTTCCTTGAAGGAGCTGTTCACCTTGTAATTCTCTATCTCAGAAGTTACCTTCATTAGCACCAAAATCAGGAAAATAGGTAAAAGTATTTGTTTTCCTACACTGACACTCTTGTGATATGATGTCACTCAGAGCTAAATAAACTCAGACATCTTAATACTTATAGGAATAGTTCATAGTATTTAAGATTTTAAGGAGCACAGCAGCTCTTCTGTTTTCAGTATAGTTGTGAGTTATTAACTATTTTCAGTGATATATAAAGAAGATACCTTTTTTTTTTTTTTCACCAGGAATCAAACTTGGGACCTTGCACTTGCCAAGCAGGTGCTTGTGCTGCTGAGCTATATCCCTGGCCCGGAAAATCCCTCTCTCAGTGCTTTGCTTACTTATGGATATGTGACTTTTCTGAGCTGAGCAGGTGCTGCAGAACTTTCATTCATTTTTCTGAGTGACTGCATGAAAGAGAACTCCTGAGAAGTCAAAGACGCAGGCAGTGACTTCAGCACCCTTCCTATAATCTACGACCCTGTGAACGAAGAGTCTGTAGGGACTGAACAATGTTCTCTTCAAATCTAGATATTCCTCACAACCTGCGAATGTGACATTTGGAAGACTCAATTTTACAGATCCAATTAGTTCAAACGAGATCATGCTGAAGAAAGGTGAGCCCTTAATCAAATGTGATTAGTGTAAGGCGTGCAAGATGTATTTCAGGATCGTCCATCGCTGCCGAGAGTGTAGATAGTAATGAACTCTACATAAACTGTTTTTCCTATGTATAAACACTTATGGTAAAACTGGCCTTATCATTAGACATAATGAGAGATCAACAACATAAAACAAAATAGAGCATTGTAAAATATAGTTTAATAAAATTTATGTAGATGCAGTCTCTCTCTTCCTCTCTCAAAATATCTTGTTGTGTTGAACTGTATTTTCAGACCTCAGTTGGCTAAGGATCACTGAAGTTGCAGAAAGCTAAGCTGTAGGTTAGGAGGAACTACTGTCCTTATAAGAAGCAACAAGAGACAGATAGATACTCAAGAAAAGAAACACTGGACACCCGTGGGAGAACTCCGTGTGACAGCACAGGCGGACAGAGTGATGTGCCCACAAACTGTGGAAATCTAACTTCTGTGAACACCAGACGCCAAAAGAAAGCCATGCATTGATTCTCACAAGTTGCCTTCCCAAATATTATAGATTATAAACCTGAAACACTGACTTCAGGTTTCTAGCTTACAGATTTGTTAGGACAAATTTCTGTGGTTCTTAAGCTACTCATTTTGTGATATTTTCCTACAGGAGACTTCAGAAACTAAGACAAAGACTAAGAATTCTCTGTCTTTTCTGGCAGTCCTTGGTGTTTCAGGACTGTAGCATATGTGGATAATTTTTGAGGCAGAACACTCTTAACTTTCTCTTCATTTAAAAACTTAAAAGTTGACTATGAAAGAATGTTCTATGTCATATGTTAATTCTGGATGAATTCTCTTATTTGTTCCCATTTAATAATTTTCCTGGACATCTGTTCCAGAAAAAGAGTAACTCTTGAATAGACCAGTCTTCATTATTACATCCTGCCTAAACGTGACTCTGCGGTCACCACAGCATCAGGAAGCTTGTTTGCTGTATGATCTCAAATGAGCATTGCTAGTAATGACTTTAAGGCACTGGGACAAAAAAGGTTGTCATGGTACATATGGTACAATAGAAGTAGAAAATCCTGGAGAGAAGACATACAGACTCAAACTCGGCCTCTTAATCGTTTACACCAGTATTTGCTCAGCAGTAAATAAATCCAGCAAAGGACATCAAGTAAGAGAGTTGATATTTTCATCCATAACAAAGCTTTTAAAGTTGTGTTTATGGGTCCCTATCACATAAAGAATGTTTTTTGGTCTATAGTTTTACCTCAATGTAGAGCACTTGCATAGCATGAATGTAGACCCATTCAATCTCAACACTTGGGGAGGGGGTCTTTTTAGGGTGCAATTATGAGAAACCAAGATTTCCTAGACAGTAATGCACATAAGAGAAATATATGGTTGCATAAAGGAAACACATTTGTCCAGGTAGTGATATGTTTGAACCTAGTCACTGTGTATGTAATTCTTGTCCATACTGTATTTTCTATTCCTGTATGCTAAAATTTTCCACGTCAGTTAATAGAATATGATTGCGAGTAATCAATCAGATGTATAGAACAAAAATGAGCACTGTAAGCAATTTATAATGGATCAAACAGACTTAAATTTAAAGACAAAGTGAAGAACTTACAGAGAAAACCTTCCCATTGGGAATATACGGGGAAAGTCGCACAACGGAAGAGTCATATAAATACAACAGTTTTGTGTTTGGTTTTTGTTTTGTCAAAGGGACAAGGAAATTGTGATGAAATAAGGGAGAAGCTGATGTTAGAGGGCAAATTTGATTAGCAGAATGAACATAATTTGGGGCAGATGTGTAAAGTGATAACAACCAGAAGCAGGCTTTTTAATTTTTTATTATGTTCTTTATTGTTATTGTGTTTATTCCCTGAAAAGAAAAGGAGGTAGAGCGCTGGGGCATATATAAAAAATAGTGGATACCCATGTAGACGACTGCTTCAGGAATGCTGGCACAAAGTAGACTGGCCGCAAACCACATCTGCCCCTGCATTTGGTAGTTGGAGTATAAACATATTCGGAGTATATTTTTCAAGAAATTTAAAAAATATAAAATCAGTTGTAAGGAAAACAGAGCTGAAAAGAGTGCAGATATTTCAGACTCACTTATTTTAGAGTCAATGTTACTGATATGAAAAAAGGAAGGTGGAAGGCTAGTTTCCAGATAACTCGGTTTTATATGAGGGTGGCACAGTAGGACTAGGCCAGCCCAGTGCATGTGCTACTGCTGTGGGGAAAATAAAGAAATACAACATCAGTGGTCAACTACTTAAGAAATAAAATCTAATTAAAAGCTGACTTAGTTTCCATTACACAGAGGCAGTCCAAAAATATCCACAGTAAAATACTTCTCTCTATATTTCTTACTAAAAATCGAAGCATAAAATTCTCAAAATATTATTTCTTACATCCTAACCAATTTCTGTGTTCAATACAGATATTTACGAACGTATATGCAAGTATAATTATCCTGCATTCTTTATTTACATTTTGGTGTAACTCATACTGGGGAAATTAATTGGAAAAACTCCCAGATATAAAATTTAGAATGAATTCGTGCAAACACAACTACACACGTTCAACTGAAAATAAATTTATAAAAGTGTACGATTACTGGAGCCTACAGGAAGAATAGCTATAAATTTTGCAATATGCACACACCGTTGCTTTCAAATTGTTCTATAGTGGCACCATATTGTGATTAAATTGGTATTCCCCTCATCACTAAGAATGTTAAGCATATGAATGTCTTGTATCTAGTTTTAATTTTCTGTAGCCAAATGTTGTTTTAGATCTATTGTCCACTTACATTGCATGTTTTGTTGTTAAGATTTGAAAATCATTTAAATAATTTGCATGTAACTGATTTGTCAGAAATGTAACATGCAAATATTTTCTTACTCTGCTTCTTTAAAAATGTCTTTCATGAAGCACTTTTATTATGCACAGTTGAGTTTAATATTTTATATTACTGAATCCGACTTTTACTATTACATAGAAAAATGTATGTCACACATGATCCAAAAATTTCTTTCCAATTTTTTTCTCATAAAATGTAAATATTTCATATTTAATTTAGGCATATTGAAATGTTTAAAGAAATTTGAAAGTACATTTGAAAAGGTATGGTGTATGGGTCAAGGTGTAATTACATTTTATATAAAGGGTAATTTTGCATAATGTATATTTTGTAATGTTTAACAGTCTTTAAACATAAATTATATATTTGTTTTCATTTCTGTGTATTCATGCTCAATTCACCCAGTACGGTTTATAGGAATGCCTACTCTTTCTGTATTAAATTACCATTATTTAAACTACTTAACTGTATTTATTTGGATCTAAACCCGGACAGCCTATGATATTCAGATAACATATTTATATCTTTGTAATAATACCTTTTTGTTTTGAATACTATAGCATATAATTCAGTGTCAAAATTAGGTAATGTCATTCTTTGATGTTTCTTCACTTTTTGTCAAAATAGTTTAAATAATCTGGTTTGTTAGCTTTCTATGTAGGTTTTACAATCAGTTTTTCACACTTATACAAATAATTGTAAGATATTAAGTAAGATTTCACTGGACAAAGATTATATTGAATGTAATTCACAACTGAGCTATTGCTATCTAAGCCCAAACATAGTATATACCTGCAATATTACTTCTTCACTGAGAATATTTTATATTTTAGGTATAGATCATGCAAATGTTTTAAAACTTTGTCTCAATATTTGATTTTCAGTACTACTTTAAGTAGTATTTTAAAAATTCAAATTATAATTGGGTTTATTATAATAATGTGTGACATTTCTCCTAAAATTCACTAATACTTCATTAATTCAAGAAGCTTTTCTGTAGTGTTTTTAGATTTTAGTGTTCTTTAAAAGAGAAAATGATTTAGTCTGGAATAAAGATGATTTTACTACTAGTTTTTTACTCTAAATTTTTTATTTTATTTTTAGTCTCCTACCTAGGATGTTCATTATGATGTTGGATATAAGTAGTGAGAAGATGTTGCCTTGTTTTTGGTATCAGGGACTATTTAATCCTTCAACATTTATTATAAAATGATTTGTAGGGTGTTTATGTTTAATGGCTAAATTTCATTTATTCCTGTTTTGCACAGAAGTTTTAAACATATTTATAGATGTTGGATTTTGTTAAATTCTTCTCCTATACCTATTGAGATTATTTTCTATTTAAATATACTGGTAAAATAAAGTCTATTGATTGCTTATTTCATTTTGAATCATACTTGGATTCCTCAGATAAACATAATGTAGTACTAAATATTTCAGTTTGACAGTTTATTGAATTCAGTTTGCTAACAATGCTGTTGGTGGTGTTTGAGCATTAGATTTATGGAGGGCATTGGGTTGTAAGTTTTTGCTTCACATATATTTAGTTTTAGTACTAAGAAAATGAATGGCCTCAAAAAATGTCTTAAGATGTACTTTTTGTTTATTTTCTGAAACAGCGGGGTAGCTTTCTGATATTTGCTCCTTGTATCTCTGTAGAATACATCACTTTCTTGGCTTAGAGTTTTTATTTTATTTTTATGTTAAAGATAAAAGAATGAAAACATTGAGAAACACACATACATTCAGAAAATAACCCCAAATCAATGCAAGCAATACAGATTTTCAGACAAGAGGATAAGAAATTAACAGTAGTTGTTGTATTACATATTGATATCTTCGAATTGGATACTCAGATAAACAAATATAGACGTGTAAGATTGATCAAACACCTAAACAATAACTGTTCCTTTCAGTGGAGTGATAAAAGTCAGTAGTACAACCACGTTAGCCACCCTGTGTATACACATATACATACTTTCCCCTTCTTTTATTCCTCTTTTTCCTCACCCCAGTTCTTTCCTTTTGAGCAGTTTCCTTTCATTTCACAATGTCTATTGTACCTCCGAGATTTTATTCACTGTTTCAGGTTCACACACTAGTGACACAATATAGTGTTTACCCTGGAGTTTTCTTTTTCAAAAGTTCTATAAACTAAGAACTCTCATTGAGATTTGTATTATGCATAGAACTTTTGAGCTTCCCATTTCATCTTTAGGAACTTACAATAGCTTGTATCTTTCAAAAATAGCCTTTTTCATATTTTCACATTTAAGGGTATAGAGTTATTCAGTTTCATGTATAATGTTTTAATTTTTTGTAGCATCTATGTTAAAGCTCCTGTTTATCTTAAAATAATTTGTTTAAAATCCCTTTTGCATGGTATACAAGGTTATTAGCTTATCAATTTTATGAGTCTTCTCAAAAATGGTTTGATTTATTATGTTTCTTCTTTTCCAAATTTTGGAAGTTGCATTTTAAATCAGCTCTGATTTTTATTATGCTTACTGAAAATTTAAATTACAATGTGAGGCATTCTTCAGTTTTATATAAAGGTTTATTGCTACAAATGTCCTCAAAAGTATAGATTTCATGACATTTTAGACATATTGTTTCTTATATTTTCATTTATTTCAAAATTTTTAAATTTCATTTAACTCTTCTTATTTGACTTATTTGTTATTCAGATTTGTGTTATAAAATTTTCAATCATTGGGTCATTTTCAACTATTCATTCTACAACTGACACTTAAAATCACTTCAGTGTGATTTAAGAACATATTTTGATACTTCCTATTCCTTGAAATTTACTAAGATCTTTTTATGGTCAAGAATATAGCATATCTTGATAAGTGTCCCTTAAACACTTGAAGTTAAACCAGGTGTGGTGGTGTATGACCATAATCCCAGCACTGTATGAGGCTGAGCAGGTGGGTAGCAAGTTTATTCCCCATCCAGGCACAGCAGCAGCCTACCAGGAACTTCTTTCAAAAACATAAAACAAAAATTCAAGGAAGGAAATAAGGGCTGGATATGTGGCTCAGTGCAAGGGTCCTGAGATCAAGTGCCAGTACTCAAAAGCAACAGCAAAGCAAATACACAGAAATTAACCTGACCCCACTGTTGTTGGACAACATGTTTTCTAAATACCAGTTAAGCTGGGTCTTACTGTTATGCAGGATTATCAAATTCACTAAATGTTCTGTGTAATTATTCAATCACAGGGCTTATTGAGGTCTGTCATTGAAATCATGGGAATATTTCCCTTTCAAATTCTATGCAATTTTTGCTTTCTTACATTTTAGTGGGTTTACACAATTAGAATTGTTATATTTTCTTGAAAATAAAATTGATCATTTTGTCAATATTCACTGCTATTGCTCATTCGCTATAACATTCAATCAACTTTATACTAATTCTTCTGTTGCAAAATAGCTGCTTCAGTTTTTCTTGGCTAGAATTTACATTTCACATCTTTTGCCTCCATTTTGTTTAACTTAAGTATACCTTCCTATTTAAGGTAAATTTCTTAAAAATAGTATAATATAATTTCTTAAAATCTGAAATAATAATGCCTTTTTTTATATAGCATATATAGAATGCTCAAATTTAATGTTATTGATGTGATTGGATTAAGTGATCTTCATAGCACTTTTCTCTTTTATACATAGCAAACCCTATCAATATTTTGTCCGTCTTCTCTTCAAACTAACTGTAAGTTTTTAGATAGTTCTCCTTTATTAGTAAATTATTATTGCATTTTTAAAATTGGCTATTTTCTGACTCTACTCTCTGTATTTTACAAAGGTATTCCTCCTTCCTCTCTCTCATGCTTTGTGATATCGCCAAATATTTTAACTCTCTGTAAGGCATACACAATGCATGGGAAATATATTTCCCTTTAGGAAATCAGTTATAGTTAGTGAGTTTAAGGTAAAAGGAAAGTAATTTCACCACCTGTTCTATAGTAAGCGCTCTTCTTTGCGCAAATCTAAGCTTTTGTCTGGGGTCTGTGATAAGCTGCAGGAAGTGGTGCTGTCAGTACCCCTGCGCTCCTTTGTCCAGATGCGGAGAAACTGAAAAGAAATCCCTATTGGAACCATTCACTTCCAGTTATCCCACATCAAGGCAGAAGCACAGGCAAGCAAAGCGAGCAGAAAAGAGTCAGCATGTGAGAGCCGCAGCAAGCTCCTGGGGTCTGGAATAACTTGCCCCCGCTCTATTTTCGCTTTGAAAACCTCATGCAGAATGTTTGGGGATAATGATCATCAGGAACTAAGTCGAGAATATTAACTTGGAAATGTAGCGATAACTTGGAAAAGTTCTATCTCCACTATTGGATGTGGTTTATATAAAAGAATACGGGGAATGTTACAGAAGCAAAACACAGGAAAAATGTAAGAGTACTTTTCTTCTCAATATATTCTTCCTTTCAATTGAAGTTCTCACCCACAATCATTTATTAATTGGTATGCCAGTCTACGAAATGCTAAAGCTGAAGAAAATGTGCATTTAAGCATAGTTAATAACTCTGTCTAAGGAAAAGTAGAAGCATATTACTTAAAAATGACCAAAATTACTTATATGTGACCAAAAACTTAGGAATTGTCAAAATTGTTTTATCTGATTTAGTATCTTTATACTCACACTTTAAACTCAGAAATAGTTGTAAACATTAGCTTTCAACACAGGAGGATAATCATTGTGTACTGAGGGTGATTCTGTGAAATAATAAATGAATCAAGCCTTTATCCTTCTTGCAAGTTACACTTCAATAGAAAGGCACCTTTTAGTAGTACTGTGTGTCACTGCAGATGTATTCCCAAAAGGAACGGAGGTTGTTTAGTGCCTTTCCACATCCTTAGTTGGGGGATGTAATACACAGACATGGACAGTGACATTCATTTTCAGGAAACTCAGCATCAATGATCCTCAAACTCTGACACCATGACTCCTTTTATGGCAACTATTACGGTGGTCTTGGCCATAGGATTGGCGGCTTCAGTAGGCCATGGTTATGGTTTTACTTATTGCCTTAGGGGCTGTGGCTATTTTGAACTGTCTTGCAGTAGAAGATATTTGTTCTCTGGATTTTACTGAATGTTATATATTGCATATAAATTCAGAGGTTTTCTATTATCTTCATCAAATGCTTCTTCCTAGTCCCTCACTATGACCTATGATATACCCTCACTATGACCTATTTCCATAGCCATCAAAACAAACAGAAAAGACATCCAAGATGAATCTCTGGATATGCACAGAACTATTTCTTCGGTCAGAGTGTAAGCTGGTAACCTTATTCTTGCTCCATTACTGGTGCGTAGCTTGTTTCTCGCTCTAATATTTCTGAGCACATCACATGATAGCATTTATTCAGAAAATCTAAACTTTGTTGTATTTTTGTGCATCTTAACAACATTTTCTTTATAATACTGACATCTGTGTATAATACTGCATTGCAAAAATTTATTTCAGTCTTTAGAATAATCCTTACAAAACATTAACAAGGGCTGGGGATATAGCTCAGTGGAATAAGCGCTTGCCTGGCAAGCGCAGGGTTCTGAGTTTGATCCCCAGTACCGCAAAAAAAAAAAAAAATTAGCAAATACCTCCTATTTTAAAAATTGTGCTCTTCCTCATCAAACTGAAAACAGAGACATCCCCAACTTCTAAATTCGATAAGTAAATTTTTGTACAAATTTGAACCATCCACCATGTGTTATTTATAGTGGGGCCTCTGTCTTTAGACATACAGCTGTCATTTCATGAGCTTCACGAGAATCAGATGCCCACAGCCCACTGCTGAGCCCCCAGGGTGCACTTTTACCTCTGTGCTTCTACAGTGCAAGGCAAATGTGCAGGTTTTACCACCTGTCTCAGCTTCTGGCCATGTACCAGGTATAACAGTCCGGGCACTTCCATTTATTTATTTTCATTTTTTTGAGCTGAAATTGAACCAAGGGTCTCATACATTGTAGGCAAATGCCCTACTATCAATCTGCACATCCAGTGTCAAGTGTTTCAATTTCTATGCACAGCTTCTTGATTATTTTAAGCTTGCTGCATACTTCACTTGACTTTTTACACTTTATCTTTACCTACATAAATGGAAATTGGGTTAGATTAATGGCTGTATAGTTTTCTCGAATCAAGTGAAGTACAGTATTCCTCATTTACAAAATTTTGTGCAAGTTTTATTTTTCATCTCTTACCTAAAACATCACACTGGTTCTTGAATTTGACCTAATATTTTGGTTTTTTAGACCTCAGACTTTAATCTTTCAGTCGTTCATAATGTACTCTTATTTGCATAACTATGGTCTTTGTTACTTTTCCTATTACTGAGAAAAAATATCCCATATCCCAAAGTTAAGGGGTGGAAAGGTAGCTCAGTTTGTGGTTTCAGTCCATAATTGGCTGGCTCCAGGGTAGGGTGGTACATGGCAGAAGGCAACATTTCATGGCGGTGGAAGCAAGAAAAGCAACAACATAGGAAGGACAAGCCTTTCTTTGCCGCTTTTACCTAATCTGGACTCCTAGGATTAAGGCAGTGTCCAATCAGTGGACTGATCCAGCAATCACCTGCCTGTAATCCCAGCAGTCTTAATTGTAGCAGTGAACTATGAAATAGTTACACACTCTAGATTCAACTCTCTCTGAAAATGTGCCATCTAAAAGTGTATGAGGCTTTGTGTGGGGACATAAAACCATAACGACATCCTTTAATTAAGTAAATCAAATGGATCTTGATACTTACATAATTCACACAAGCACTTGGGACACTATTCAAGAATAAAAATGGTTATCAGTATAAACTGAAATATGTCAAATATACCAACACTGGCATAACAATTTTAGCATATCAATGAATACATCAATAGAAATATTATTGGCAATTTATTCTTGATTATGCTGCTATCAGAGATAACTTGCTAGTGGCTTTTCATTGCTTCTGCCTGTAGTTAGCCTATTTCAATTCTTCTTGGAGAAACTACTGATTGTGTCCTGAAATGAATAGGGACTCTTATCTACTAGATTAAATTATATATGATGCAGCCATTCAAGCAGAATTGATTTTTTCCCCAAAGTCCTCATCTGTTAAAGGCACTGAAATATTTATAGATGTAGTGAAATGTTATCAAGGACTCACCTTAGAACAATACCATAGGGAACAAGTGGGTAGCAATATACAAGAAATATAGTTTATTTCCAGTGGACATTGTTCAAACCAAGTGATAAGGATTTATTATACTTCCTTTTTTTATTTTCAAGAGAATGAAAACAACCGTATAGAGATACACAATTCCAAGAGAAGATGATAGCAAATTAACAATGGGTGTTACACTGCAATATTTTTCACCTTTTTATTGCTCTACATATTTTAAATGGTTAATAATTAGAAGTTACATTCAATGTTGCTTTTTTCTGAGAGAGACAAAGCTGCTCCCTCTATAGATATTACAGAACAACTTGCAAATCAAGTTAAAGTTTAACCTAAATGGATTAAAAAGTATAACCAGAATGGCTGCTTCATATTCCATGCCTTGCAAAAGAAAAATATGTTAACTTTAAGCCACAAATTAGATTGTAAGAGTGAGTTTGGGATTGCTAACCTAATATAATGCACTAACTTCCTCAGAGAGGAGCTAATATTATATTACTTCATAGTGTGGTAAATTTTAAGAATACACAGATATAAATTGGGTCTAAGCAAACTTTTATCCCTTGTTACTGTCTTTGATGGTTTGATTAATCTTACATTCATACATCTGGTGGACTGAGCCACCTCCTTGAAGACGACAGTATGTAATGTAGCAACCATGGTGAATTCCTATCGTTTTGAGGTCAAGTATCGTTTTTGTTGCTTTTGTGTTGTTTTGATTTTGTCTTCATTGTTCTTGTTTTGTTAGGTTTTTTAATCTTTAAACTTAAAAACAAAGGAATTGGTAACCACACAAACTGCTGCTGTTACACTGACACACGCCATGGGACAGCACCTCAGACTTTGTGCTCAGGGCTGATGTTCCAACTGAAAAAACACAGTGTTTAAAGAGGTTTCATCTCTGGCCGGGGATATAGCTCAGCGACATAGTGCCTGCCTAGAAAGTGCAAGGTCATGAGTTTGATTCCCGGTACCACAATAAAAAAAAAAAGAGATATCATTTCAAATGTCAAGTTGATCAATAGTGTAATTGATGAAAAGCAATGTAAGGTGTGCCCATGTGTTCAGAAAAAAACAGTTACTATACTAATCAAAAGATAAAAGTTGGCATTCAGTTAAATTGAAGGTAATGAAGTTTGACTGTCAAAGGAATGCATTTTGTAGTGCTTATAAGGTTGAGGTTCTTATACAATTTTTAACTATATTGGTGATTGTTACAATTACCAGGACAATATGAAAGACAGACATTTATTTCATTTTTAAGAACATTTTAATTTGAGAATCAAAATAACAATCCAAAACTAATTTTAGGAAAATCAGTATTTTTCCCTTTAGATTCTTCCTACTGTGAAAAATTAATTTTGTTACATCCTATTTTTACCACTTTGCTATACTCATCTCAGTCAAATGATTTTCAATTGAATAGGTATTGTAACTCATAAATTTCCTTATAAATCTTAAAACTATGCATCTTAAAGACAAGCAAAGAGAACTCTTAGGGACCAATTGTGATATGTTTTTTAATGTAAATTAAACTACATTGCTTTCAAACAGTATCTTAGTAGGAACAAAAATAGACAAAATATCTAGACCGCTTTAATTTTCCATTTATCTGCAAAAAGCACACATGCCCTGTAGACTCTTCATGATGTATCTAGTATCCACTTCTTTTATTGCTACTTAACACCAGTAATTATCATACAAATGCCTTTCAGATAGTCTTGTAGCTTCGAGAAATTTCCATATAATCAACATTTATCACAAAAAAGGTTTCCTAAAACATCACTTTATTATTATTAATGTCCTGATAAAACCAGACCATATTTCAAGACTTAACCTGTTTGTAACTTAGCATATTTACCATTCTTATTTTTAAACTCAGTGCACGACTGCTTACCCAGTAAGGATATATTGTACTTTCATTTCTAATTTTGAGATCAATTCTAGTTAATACACTTACAGAGGATCTCCTGTTGTCTTCTCAATTTATTGAATTTTTACCCATACTTCTAGATTTTCCAGACTTTTTATGACAAAATTAACTCCTCAATAAAATATCTTCTCTGGTTGTTTCTTAAGATCACTACATATCTCATTTTGTTCTTTTATAAATTGCCAAATAGTATTTAAACAAAAATATACATATTCATGTCTGCATAGTCAAACAGACACATATGTATTTATTAAATGAAACAGTGGGGATTTTGTTGTTGAGGTACTTGCTTGCATATTTTTCCATAAACCATCTTAAAGGAAACGTGCTTATGAAAATATTTTTACATAACACAAATTAAATTGCAATGTTTTTGTTTGAATATCAATTGTTCATAGTCTTTGATTCTTTAAATGTGCTATATTTCTTTATATAAATACAAATTTTTTCTTCTATACAATAATAAACACTTTGGTTTTTCAAGAAGGTAGAAATTAAAAATGCAAACAGATTTCACCTATATATTATTATAAGATATTATATTAATCTTGAGAGTGGTGAAGACCAAATCTATACCTCAAATACTTTATAAGTAGCAAGTTATCAAATTAAAAAATTGAATATGAGTAAACATCATAAAATTGCGGAGATCAAATGGTAAATTGTTGAAAATTATAGGGAAAAGAGGAAGCAATTGCTTCATGATGAGTAAAATCTTCTACAAAAAACTTAGTGTGACAAAACCAGTCATACCTTTGTGAAACATTTTGAGAAGATGTACCTTTGCAGAATGGTAATTTTAGGTGTTTTAGGGAGACACTAAGGAGACAGTACGATGGTTATACCTGTGAGTCTGATCCCTTTCCCTTCATTCATATGCCTTCAAAGTAGGTACAGCCCATTCAGTTTTCCCCCACAATCATTGCATAAATTTATTGAGTCTGAGTCGAAGAAAATCATGTATCTAGTGAGAACTTGGTGACAGAAAAAAGGAAGAAGCTATAGTTTGGCAACAACTAACATCATTAAATAACTTAATGATGTTAGTTGTTGCCAAACTTAATATTTAAGCTATTTAATGAAATAAATAATGTAAATTATTATTATTTATTTAATGAAATAATATTTATTTAATTATTATTATTTATTTAATGAAATAAATAACTTAAATATTAAGATTTGGATGGAAAAATGTGTATAAATGTTAGCGCTGAAGATAGGACAAAACTATTACAAAAAATTTTCTTGAGAACTTGAAATTGAAATCAAAGGAAAAAATTCTGCCTTTATGGTTGAAACTATGATTTAGAAGTAAAACATGAGTAAACATACTGTAGTAGTCCAAAAAGAGAAATTCAAGAGAATAACAATCCTTTGTTATGGTTTGCCACACCCACATTGAGAAAGTAAAAAAGTCCAGGTGATGGTGTTGACATTCATTCTCAGAAGCTCACCTTCAACCTCAGGGGCTGTCTGCAGTCCTGGCACAATGTCCTACTACTATGGTGTAGTGGGTTGATAACTGGTGGTCAACTTATAGCTACAGCTGAACTGAGTAAGTGTGGTGCTGGGTATGGAAGGCGCACCCGGGGACTGTTGCCAGCAGTGTAAGAGGCAGAACTGGAGAAGAAGAAAGGCTTTTGGGAACTGAAGAAGTCTGTTGGGAGCTGAGAGAGGCTGTTGGGAGCTGAGGGAAGCTGTAAGGAGCTGTTGGTTCTATTGGAGGAGCTCCTCACGCTGGTTTTCCTGATGAACTTGGCTGTTTTCGTCCTCCAAGGACCTCAGGACCTTGTTGGCACTGAGAATGGCTTTGGTTCACTTTGGGGGAGCTCTGGTCCTCACTCTGAGCATCACTTCCTGCTCCAGAGGGGAAGGTGGTGCACTGCTGGTCTCCAGGAGAAGTTTACTGTATTCTTTTCCCTAATAGGAACTTGGCTGTCCTGATCATGGGAGGAGCTCAGGACCTCACTGTAGCTGAGGATGGCTGTGGTACCTTTTGAGGGAGCTCTGGTTCTTCTGAGTATAGCTTCCGCAGATTCCTCAGCCTGCTAGCACAGATCCTTCATCCCGCTGGCGCAGACTTCCTAGATTCGCCCACTGGCCTTTGGAACTTCACAGTACAGGTCCGTGAAACAGGCCTGCATGAGATAATTTTGTGAGATCAGGGCTGCCAGATGGACTTGTGTGAGGCTTTGTTATGAGCTCTAGGTCCTTCAACTGGACTCATGATGGACAGTTTCATGGGATCCAGGCCCTCAGCTAGATTCCTTGGACTTAGTGTTTGGACAGACTTCCTGCACTCTCTTGTATATTGTTCTTTGGGTGACTATTATATATAATCATATAAAATATGTATCCTGTATTATATTGTTTTTTTTCCTTCAAAATATACCCCAAATCATAATATATGGCAACTACTATGGTGGCCTTGGTGGCTTTAGTGGCCTGGGCAATGGCTATGGTTCCAGCTATGGCCTTGGGGCCTATAGTGTCTATGGCTACTTCTGTCCCACTTGCTCTGGCAGATGCTGGTCATCTGGATATTGCTAAATGACACAATGATTATTTTGAAATTCAGAATTTTTATCTAATATGCTGCAGCTAACACTTTTATTCTTCAAAGAAGTTATCATGCTACATTTGCAGGTTTTTGAATCAGTAGACATATATAGCATGGACCATTAATCTTATAGCTAATATAATCATCTTTTCTATAAATGACTTACAATTCATTCCATTTCTTTTCTGCAATATTTCTGGACTTATATTTCAATAAAAAATTTAAGGGCTGGGGATATAGCTCAGCAGCACAAGCACCAACCTGGCAAGTGCAAGGTCCTGAGTTCGATTCCTGGTACAAAAAAAATTAACAAACATTAAGTACAAAGCTTTATTTCTTTCAATTGTTTCAGAAGATAAGACGTTTTGCTTATGTTTTCTACAACTTTAATAGTTTTACATTGCAAAATATTTCCTTCAAATTCTTGTATGATCTTCATGATTAGCTCAAACATGAAAACCTGATTATTTTGTGTTTTTAATGGATGCATTTTTACACAAAATACCATAGAACTGAATAAATCTAAACATTTTTATATGATCATGGCCTCTGTCACAATATGGCAGAATAGCTTCACTTTTCAGTATATGACATTAGTGAGATTCTCAGCACTAAAAGAGGCATTTTCTCAGTGGTATACTTCCTTGACAGACTCTATTATTTCCTGAATTTAGCAGGAGAGGTTTCCTTGACGTGTACTTCATTATTCTGAATATTTTAGAATGTGCTTCTTCCATATACAATTCAAATATGGATAAACCTATTGCTAAATATTCGTCTTCTCTCTAAAAGAAATAGAGCCTGAGAATTCACCACAATTAACATTTTTCTTTATCACACCATCACAGCATATAACATCAGGTTGTGAATCTGGATCTTTCAATTTATAGTCAAGTTACAAACTGACTCCAATTTTTTTTTTCTGTTTTTTGTTTTCTAACTAAAACTATTGGTTTATTCCACATTTTCTTTGATCAGAACTCCATTCCATAGATCAGTCATCGAGTTTTGCCAGTTTGGTTTCTGTGGAGTTCAGGCTTCATCTTTGAGTTCCACACAAAAGTAACAGATAACATCATCCTTAACCCTGGGTGAGCCCCAAGTCTCTAATGATTCTTATAGGTATTTTCAATACTGTATAAGACAAAAATGTCTCTAGAGTGATGTTCCCTTTCCTGTTGATGTTATTGGGAAGTTCAGAATTCTGTGACAGCTGAGTCACTCTGAGTCTAATGAGAGGTTCAGCTTTTCAGTCCATCTCAAAATGCATCTAGCAGGAGCCCTTGATCATCTCTATCACTCAGAGATTTATATAGCAATTCTTACCAATAAAATTATATGATTCCAAAGATGTGTAAAGATAATGCATTTTTAAGACAGAGGAAGGCAGAGATATACAAAAATCATGATTGGCTAGAGACAGTAGTTTCAGAAAAGTCTATATTCAAGTTTCCTCATACTATATTATGGTTATATTTACTTAAATGTTTGTACAGTACAATAGTTTCTAAACATGACAACTAATCCATTTTATGAGAAATACACAGTGTAAAGCTTAAGAGAGAACAATCAATAAGTGTCAAATTATAACAGAAACGATTACACTTCATCTTCACTGAAAAATGAATTTGAACTAGTTGGGTAAAAGGATATTGGACGATGAGAAGAGCACAATATTGTCTCATAGGTATAGAAAAGATACAAGCACCCATGAGAAGATGGAATTGCCATTGAAGAGGATTCTCAGAGGAATCCAGCTCATAGGGAGCTGTAGCTGACTGAGAAAGATTTCCTTCATTTTTGGTAGATTTTGGGAAGAAAGTTGCAAAGCAAAATCCAGTTTAAAAAATTACATTTATACCCAAATTGCCTTTCTAGTAAAAAGAATAAAAAATAGGCTTCAGACGATGCAAGTTCCCCACTAGAATGTGTGTGTGTGTGTGTGTGTGTGTGTGTGTGTGTGTGTGTGTGTGCATGCACGTGTGTGTGTTAAAACCAGTAAAGAAACCAAAATATAAAATGCTCTGGCAACATAATGATAATAGCTTATAATCTGCACCATTTATATGGCTTATTTCTGCTTAAAAGTACTTATTAATTTGTGGAAACTTCCATATTTTTCAATAATAAATTGTCACTTTATATGTTTTTGTTTTTAGTCATTATTTATTTCATGATTATTACTGTTATTCCAATTTCTTCTGAAGTATTTTCACTATAAATAAAGACATATTAAAATGCATCAAGGCAACTATCAACTATGCTAGGTACACTACTTTGATGTCCGAAATAAGGTGTCATGTACACAAATGCTATGCATTTTTTGGCTTATAATATTATCTGCACACTCATTTTTATTAACCAGAAAAAAAATCTTAAATTTTGTCTTCTGGAACTGAAGAAAGTATATGTAATTGGGGATCAAGCTAGCCTTCCAAAATTGAAGTTGGGCTGGAATATTACTAATCACTAGGTGATACAATCTTTCAAGTTGCTTCTGACGGTTTCCACAGTTAAATATTTTTTTAAAAATATGCTTGTTTTTATTATTGTTAATTATTTTCCCTTTAAAATTAGCAAAAAATGCATGCATATAAAGGCAGCAGAGTTCTATAGAGTACGATGTTAAAACACGTATCAACATATTTTATTGTACAAAGCAATAATTAACAGTATTCTTTACTCTTGGTAAAAACCTTTTTTATCTGTTTACATTTATTTCAAAAGTTATCTTTAAGTGACCAAAGCAAAACAAAGGGAACAAAAGTTTTGCAATGTTCCTCATTTTCATCTATGAAATGTACAAGTGTTTGTTCATTACTATATCCACCTATCTTCATCTTTTTTTCTGGACATTTCTGTTGGTACAAACTTTGAAACTAGCCCTAACTGCTTTGTATACAGTGTCTCTCACCATGATGTGTAATTCAACCCTGAACTATAGATTGCCAGCCAATCTGCATCAAACACAAGTCTTTCTATCACACACTTCCACTTTTTTATGATAAAACTCAGAGTATCTTCCATGATATCCTCCCAACCTAAAATTTCTCCATTTTTCCATCACACTACTCTGGCCAGATTATAGGAGACCTAGTCATGATAATACGTTTTTCAACCTGGTATATCCAACCTTTATCAGAAGTTTTGGATGATTGAAATCTTTAACACTTTTGAGCTGTTTTTGAAACAAGGTCACTACCTCTTATCCTGTATTCCTCTTTTTCTTCTCAAGTGGTTCCTTTTTCCTTATCCCTGCATCTGCAGCACTCAGATACACAGAAAAGCATAGGCATCCTGAGACAAGCACATTTTAAACCTGGAGTTATAGGGCTGGCTTTCTAAGAAAATCAGCAGCAATTTATATCTTTTCCTTCCTTTGCCATAGTATAATGTATATCCCAGATGTTCAAAAATTATTGTCAGGCTGAATATATATTCACTCTCCTTGTAATCCTTTCCATATGCAATATAGAACATGAATCTTTCTATAATTAGATAATCCATATTCTTTTTAAACTTCCAGCCTTAGCTTTACCATGCAAAGACACTGGAAATGATCGTTGTATTTATTAGTCAGTCCTTACTAGAGTCAGCTGTAGGAAAGTACAGACATCTCTCTGTGTGATGGAGGTGGGAAGCATCCAGTTGAGGGCTTGGCGTCCCTGGCAATGTCTTGGACTCACCAAGGAGCCGCACTGGGGGTGCTAAGGCCCAGTGGTGTAAGGTAGAAAGTCTACGCCTGGAAGGTGAAGTGTATGTGCCAGTGTATGTGCCTGGAATCCAAGAGATGATGTCCAAGATGAAAATGAGGATTGGAACCTTTCCGAAGGAAGATAGGAGCCCAAGCTCCTTTGAAGAAAACCTATGGCCAAGCAGCTTCTTGTGGATAATTAGCAGCACGCACTTTTCCCCTCCCATTCTCCTTTCATGCCATTCTGGTAGCAAGCCTCAGGTGGGTCTTCCATGCACAGAACCACACTGACCCAATTCAGCTGAGTGTTCCCACTCAAACTGATCATTACATAATGCACCACAGTCGGCCTAGCTCCTTTACAAAAGGAAAAGGGTAGAAATAGAAAAAGTCAACAATGTCCCTCAGAAAAAGTTTGGGACTGAGTTTGCAGTGTTAGGATTTGTGTCTAGATGTCCCCACAAAAGCCTCTGGCAGTCATGGGTCAGGCTTCTGGAGGTTTTGACTGACTCCTGGTCCAGTGCTGGGATTATGGGTGTGAGAGCTACATCTGCCCTGGGGCGTGCAGCTTGCACACAGTGTAAGAGAGGGGAAGAGGCTTACTTGCTGCTGCTCCTCCCTTTGTTCTTGCTACTTTTGCTGTTTTCTTCTTCCATGAACTGTTGCTGTCTGCCATGTGCCACTGCCTTGGAGCCAGCAAACTGTGGATTGAAACCTCCACAAACTGTGAGCTAAATAAACCTTTCCATCCTTAATTGTTGGTGTCAAGAATTTTGTCTCAGCATGAGAGAAAAGTAACCAAGACAGGATTTGGTATCAGAGAAGTGGGGTCATTGCTGTGATTATACCTGACCATGTGATAGAAGAGCATTTGGGAATCACTTGTGGGAAGAGTTTGGAATGGTTCAGATGTATTGTCTGAAAGAGTACAGCTAGAACACTTTAGGCTGTTCTGTCTGGGAAGTTCTGGTCAGAGCTCAGAAGAGCAGAGGCTGATAGCATAATGGCCCAAGTACCCAGGTGCCTGCTAGACTGACCCCATGCTTGACCCTTGATTCACCTCAAACAGCTAAAGTCCATGTATGGTAACATAATTATTGTTTAAAGGTTCCTTGTTCTTTCTCAGAAAGAATTCAAAGAGCATTGCCTGTCCCTGCCAGAAACACGACAGTTACCCAAGCATAATGTCCCTGCTACACCTGTATTCATTGTGGTTTTTATCTTTACAAGCCCTGCATACAATGGGCTCAGGGTTCTCACTTCTCAGCCTTGAAACAGAGGCATGAGAGGGGGCCATTGGGCTCAACTATTAAAAGTGCTACTAAATTCTAATTTGGCTGTTTGGGAGTTTATTGTTCTTGGACCCGTCTCAGTAGAAATCCTGCTGGTAAAGACCAAGTTGGGGAGGCTCCTGGGATGAAAGACTGCTTTGGTTGTTGGACACCAAATGATGTGTTTTATGGCTTGGCAGAAAGTTTGTCAGCATTTTGCTTGTGTCCAAAGACCTTACCTGAGACTGAGATGAAGGGTGGGGGCAGATTGATTAATCTGGCAAAAGACATTTCAAGGTACTTGAATGTTGGGGCAGTGGCATGGCCATTGTTGGGGGATTTTAGCTAGATTTTATGTAGAGAATCAAGACAAAGAGCCCAACAAGATGATTTAAAATGTGATTTTAAATTTGGCCAGAAAGGAAGCTCCGGTATAGTTGTGGACTGCAAAGATAGGACCGAGGAAATCTCAATTGCTGAGAAGAAACAGCACAATAGAAAAGATGGCCTCAGAGCATCACAAGAAGCAGTGAGTTTCTACTCTTTGTGACCTCAAACCTGCAAAAGTGAAAGACTTTGCTCTGAGGAGAAATTCACAGAGTGCCATGTCCCAGAATGGCAGCAGCAGCCACATCAGGTTCCAAAGTGGCAGCAGTGCATTTAGCAACCTAGTGGCAGGTTCCAGAATGGCAGAGGCATATAGAAATAATTCCTCAGGATCAGGTTCAGAGTGCACAGCAATCCAGGCACTTGACCCCTACAGCCAAAAGAGAAGAAAGCTTGGCTATTGGTCCAACTGACAGCAGACCTTGGCATCATCCACATGGCACTGGTTTTAGGTGCATACAGAATTCAAGAGTTCTCAACTTTCACCTAGATTTCAGAAGGCCTGGGAGGCCAGACCGGGTGCCCCTGAAAGGGCAGTGTGGGAAGCTATGAGTGTGAAGCCACAGGCACAATGGAGAACCCAGAAGTTTGGAAAAACCAGGAATGTGGACCATCCAAGTAAAGCTGCAAAGATTGAGCAAAGCAGGCCTAGACAGAAGCCCTGAGAGCTACAACCACAGGAAGTGCCCTAGGAACAGAGCCATGCAAGGGCTTCAGAGCTCATAATTTATCACAGATTGCTTCAGACATTCCATGTGGAACTATAGGATATGACATTTGCCCTGCTGAATGTTGGTCTTGCTTCAGTCCCATTTCTTTGTATCCTCCTTGTAGTAACTTTTGGAGTGGAAATGTCTGTTTCCTGCCATTGAATGTTGGAATTGTTTAACTTTTCATTTGTACTCACAGTGAAGAGTTTTCTTTACATCTCAGAGGAGACCTGGGACTTGGATTTTTCATAAGTACTAAAACCGCTATGATATTGGCAACTCTTGGAGATGGACTAAAATTCCTTTTGCATAAATGGGTGTGCATGAGTTTTGGGGGTCAGGGCGAATGTCATGGTTTGTGTCTGTATGTCCCCCAAGAGCCTCATGCAGTCATGGGGCAGACTTCTAGAGTTTGAGATTGATTCATGGTCCAATGTGGGATTATCGGTGTGAGTTCTACAGCCAGCCCTGTGTGGCTGCTTTTGCTGTTTTCCACTACTGTGAACTGTTGCCCTCTACCGTGTACCGTTATGCCTTGTAGCTAGCTGATTATGGACTGAAACCTTCACAAACTGTGAGTTAAATAAACCTTTCCCTCCTTAATTGTGGGTGTCAAGAATTTTGTCTCAGTGATGAGAGAAAAGTAACCAAGACCACAGGGCAAACAATTATTCTAAACTTTGGAAAGATCGGATCACAGTTTATATCTTATCAACGAAAAGACCCTTTGGAGTCAAAAAGTTGTGCAAACACTTAAACTGTAATTTTGATAAACTTCTACAGGATAGATATGGGTTAGAGTAATGGCAAGTGACTCTCAGGGGTTGAAGTATTTGAAAGGCCTTATCTTTTCAAGAGCTTTATCTGTAACAGTTGCATGGGGTTATCTGTTATGATTTGACAAAGATCCCTGTGTTTTCTAGAAGGTGAAGGAGAAGGGTAATTCTTGTGAGAATACTCAGCACCTTCTCTATAACTACAGTCTTGTCAAGAAAAATACATTTTACTCAAGTCTGTCTAAAGCCCCAAACAGTCAATTCTCTCACTCTAGTTACTTCTAGAATTCATGTCTCACCAAAGTTTGTTCAACTTCTGCCATCAAAATTTTATGCAAGATGATGCTTTAAGTTGAAGGAAAGAAATAGATGAAAGGAAAGGAATTCTTGGAAATGCATTTAAGTTTACCTAAGTTGTCAAAACGCAATGTGGCAGGAGATATTTGCCTCATAAAATGTAAGTAAGTATTTACTGGTATCCCTTTAAAAACCATCTTGCAGTCCTAATCATGTATCTGTGTACATGAACTTACTTGAAAATAGAGCTTTGCTGATGAAATCAAATTAAGGGTAATAATGGACCTTGATCTAGTTTGTCGTGCCTTATTATAAAAGCAATTACAGAGAAAGACACATTCACAGACACACACATACACCCATGGAGATGTAGATCATGTGAGGGCTGAGGTGAAGATTATAGTTTCAGTTCAGGAATCTCAGGACTTGACAGCATGGCATAACCAAAACTTTTATCTAGATAATGTAGTCTCAGTTTTTGAGAAAATCTATTATTTTTTATGGCACACCCCTTGTCATGATTGGTTACAGTATTGCCAGTAAACATGCAACTACTACTGGTTATGAGATTACAAAGATTGAATATCTCCCACAAATAGTAATAATATATGCTCATAAAACTAACAAACAAAGACTGGAAAATATAACCACGATTATGCACAAAGTCCTGTTTTATTTAATCATTCAAGATTTATTGACAAACAAGATGAAGGGCATATAGATAACACGGGATTTAGAATAAATTAAACCTGAATACAAAGAAAAGTGAAGAAAACATCATTTGGCATCACAAGAATATGAAGAATTCAGAAATGATCTCTTGCATAGTATTTGAAAATTATATATTCACTGTAGAACTTTGTGAAAGTTGAAGATATGGCTGAAGCTAAAAGGAAAATGAAAACTAAAATGTTTGCAAAAGAAAATTAAACATGCTATACATTTTTGGAAATACACATAATAGAATGGTATGACTAAATAATACTGTTTTTCTTCAAAGGTAAATTTTCAAAGAGAATGACATTCCTTTGTTGTGGCTTGACACGCCCTCGTTGAAAAAGTAGATAAGCCTAGGTGCAGAGGGTGACAGTCATTCTCAGAGATGCACCTTCAACATCAAACCCACTCCTCAACTCCTGACACCATGAGCTACTACTATGGCAACTACTATGGTGGCCTTGGCTATGGCCTGGGTGGCTTTAGTGGGCTGGGCTATGGCTATGGCTCCAGCTATGGCCTTGGGGGCTATGGTAGTTTTGGTTATGGATCCTTCCATCCTTTCTATGGCAGATACTGGTCTTCTGGATTTTACTGAAAATACTGCCATGTGTGGTGGTCCGTTGGCTGATCCAAAATCCATCCCTTGAGCTGCCTCTCCTCATGCCGGTGTGTCATGAAGATTTCTTCTTTATGGTTTCTGGGCTATTTGGGGGCATGTTTCTCCAATAAACTCTCTTTATGAATATCTAAACCTTTTTGAAGTTTTAATTCCTCCACTTAAATGGACGTTGTTGTCACAATATTGGCAAATTAGAGAAATAACATTTCACTGAAACACAATTTACCAATGCCATTATGAAGTTATTTAAGGGAGATAATAAAAATGAGAGATAATCCATATGGTACTGACACTGACTTGGTAATTCCTCAGCGTATCCCTGAACAGATTTCACATGATTTAAGCCACAAGAGATGTTTTACTGTAGCCCCATTTTATCCTTCCCTCAAATGTGAGACTTGTTATTGCTATCTGTCTCCTGTTTGGGAATCTGAGTTTTGCTAAGTTTTACTCCACTACAAATGGTGTAAGTGTCTTTATGTATCTCAAATAATTCTCCTGATTTCTTTATAATAACTTCACAAATTGTTTGTGCTAATTGCTTTATGACATAGTGAAAAGATTTAATGATCACCTTCTTACTCAAAGTAATATATTTTCAGAAATCATGTAAACAGTTACTTATATACCAACAAATTGCACCTGACAAAGAGTCCCAAATGGACAGTTTAGCATGAAATAAAGGTATCTCAAAAATGTACCTAAAACTTTTTAAAATGCATTCAGCACTGACTTGATATTTCTGCACAGTTGATGAGTGGCCGATGGAGGCTATAGCGCTTACAGTTAAGTAAGTAGAATATTTCCACTAAGCAGAATTCAGACACCAACTACAGTTTACTTTGTCACAGAGACACATGGATTTAAAGAACATGTAGATATGTATGAAAGAGAAGGATGGATTATGTGGAAGGTATAGAGTATTGAAAGCTAAACCCATTAGAAAAAGGTATCCTAAAAAAGGGGAAGCAGGTGCATTGTTTTGGGAGAGAAGAAGAAAATATATATTCACAAACCAGAGATGACGGTGTAATGTAGATTTCGATTTTTGCATTATTATGCTGAATGGAGCATATATGTCCCCTCAAATAACAAATTCCTAAATAGAAAGATTTTCATTTTGCATTAAAGTATTTTTATGTTGAGCAATTCACCATTAGAAGCTACACAGAAAATTAGAAACTATATAGTTCTCCAATTGAAATATTTTTGGAGTTTTGGTTTTAATTACTTAAAATGAGACATAATAACTATTAATATTGATGAAGCATCATGTTATAAATAACTATGCAATTACAAAGCATAATGATTAATTGAGATAATTATTCTTAATCATTTATTACGTATTCCCTTAAAAAGCATTTAACACATGCACACGCACACATACACACACACATATACTGAGATACACAAGAGAAAAAAATCCAGAGCGGGCAAAATTTTAGCCAACTGTTCCTCAGACAGAGAACTTCTGTCTTGAACATATAAAGAATTGAAAATATCAGGCCCCCAACATTCAGAGACTCAATCCAAAAATGGACATCTGAGATGAATGCACGCTCCCCACATGAAGAAATACAAATGGAAATAAATGTAGGAAAACATGTTTAGCATCACTGGTCATTGGAAAAATGCAAACTAAAACAGCACTACGATTCCATCTCACTCCAGAAATAATGGCTCTCATGAGGAAATCAATAAATAACAAATGCTGGCAGGGCTGTGGGACAAAAGGAACCCTTCTCCACTGCTGGTGGAAGAGTAGACTGGTATAATCACTCGGGAAATCAGTGTGAAGATTTCTCAAAAAACTAGGATTCGAGGTCCCATTTGACCCCGCTATTCCCTTCTGGGTATTTTCCCAGAAGATTTAAAACTGTCATACCACAGTAATATATGTGCACCCATGTTTATAGCAGCATAATTTGTCATAGCTAAATCATGGAAACAACCCAAATGCCCATCAATCGAGGAATGGATAAAAAAGATGTGGTGTTTTTATATAATAGAGTACTACTCTGTGTAGAGAAAGATCAAGTTGAGGCTTTTGTAGGTAAATGGATTCAACTAGAGGCCATACTCAGATTTGCATGAGTAAACATTGTGTTGTCTCCCTAGTGTAAGAAACTGAAAGAGTGAATAAGATCCAAAATGTACAGTACAGCAGGCGTGGTGGCGCACGCCTGTAACCCCAGTACTTGGGAGGCTGAGGCAGGAGGATCGCTGGAATTTCCAGACCAGCCTGGGATTACAAGTGAGCTCAAGGTCAGTCTGAACTACACAGTGAGACCCTGTCTCAAAAAGACAAAACAGACAAGAAAATGTACAGTACATATTGGGAAAGGGAAAGAAGCTGCTCAAAAGGAAAGAACAAGTGGAATGAATGAAAGGAGAAAAGAAGGAAGGGAAAAGGAGATTTTATATATATATATATATATATATATATATATGAGATAAGATAGTTATACTACTGACTTCTTTTAGTTCATTAAAATGGTTTATGCTTCTATTGCTTGATCTACTTTTCATGCCTATGTCTTAAAATCTGAGCAACTAGTTTAAAGATAACAATATGCAATATATTAACCATTGTTTAACTCCTATTATCTTGCTTTGAAATTCTGTATTTTGGGGATCTTTCTCTTTAAAATAAATTAAATTTTAAAAAAGAATATAATGCAGACTGATTTTTGAGTTATGATTAAGCAAAGGAATAAAAATGAGTTGTTTTCATTTTTAATGACAAAGTTACTATTCTCTGTTAAATAAAAGGAGAAATCGATACATTTCACTATAAATTTAAAATGAAAGTTTAAGTGATGGCTTTTTGCCCTTACATGGACACAGTGATGCTGAACTGAAACTACTTTGTAAGCGTACTACTATTTTACACTATTTTGTGCAGGTATATCTTTTATGTATTGCCGGCTTACATATCAATATAATTACTAAGAAACACCACCAAGCTTGTTTTCTGCACGTCTTATTAGGGCTGTTTAATTTGGGATGAAGGAGTCAAAGTGATATACCCTCAGTGATACCTCAGTCCATGAATTTAATTCGTCCTGCAATTCTGGAGAAGACGTCCTCTCCATGTTCCTGTGGGCAGGGACCTGTTCCTCACCCTATGAGTTGTTCCAAAAGCAAGCAAAATTTGCACAACACTTCTGTTTGGGAAGCATATTGCTTGCTAACGGAAGCCTTCATGGGCCAAAGTATTACTGCAAAAAAACTCACTGTGATCCCTATTTGCAAGCTTTTTTTAAAATTAGAAACATTTGCCTAATGAGGCTCATTCCTGTATTAAATACACTTCTCTTTCAACTGACTAATGATTCATTAGATATCTTTAGAAAATCATTTCATTGAAGTTATTTAAACTTGTGAAAAATTAATGACCAATTCATCATCTAATATTATCTTTTAATTTTTTAAAATAAAGCTGATTTTTTGGGGGGTACTGGGAATCGAACTCAGGACCTGGAGCTTGCCAGGCAGGCACTTGTGCCACTGACCTAATTCCCCAGGAAAATAAAGGTGATTTAAGGATGATAACACAATGTATTTAAGCAGAGAAAAATAATACCTACAGCATGTAAATTTACCCTTTTCCATAACCATATACACAAATGTTAATTTTATGTCTTCCATCCTTGCTCTCCAGTCCATTATTATTCTTTCATTCTGTAGCAGGACAGTGTGAAAACCTCCCAAGGATGCACTCACTGTCAGAACCCTGCCATAAGCTGCACGCTGCACAGGAAATATGTGTTCTTAAAACATCACTTTGTCGCTGTCACCACCTAAAACAAACATATGAAATATAATGCATGGCCCATTCTGCTAATAAGCCAATGGGATTTCCAACCATGAATTTTTCCTTATTTAAACTCTAACCAAAGACAGTGTTGGCTCACGGAGCATGCGCCAGCTGACATTTGTCTCTGTAAAATGCCCTTTTTTCCTTTGCTGGAGACCCTCCTGGCTCTCTTTTCTTTTCAAAAAATGTATCCCTTTTTCCAGGAGTGCCTCAATTTACTTTTTCACCATTATAGTTTTACAGGACACTGCAGTGTTTATTATTATAATAACATTAATTCCTGTAAATGATTTTAAAATTAGTGTCACAACAATTTCACTTTTCTTCATTCAGTTTTAAATTAATTACTAAAAAGCCCACATATGTATTTATTCACACATATTATATACTGTAACATTTTGTTTTAAAAGACCAGTCACTCCTAGGTTTGTCATCTCACATGACCTTTTCCAAAGATTATGATATTTTTTCACATAATAATATGTTAGTATGAATAATTCACTGATTGTACTAGTTTAACAATTGTTATTGTCTACATCGGTAAATTTAAATATAAAATGATTCCTTCCTGCAAATCTTCCCTGTACAATAATTTAACAAAATGAAATCAGTATTCTAAAAGCGGCAAAACTTGAAAATGGAACAAAAGTATAGTTTACTTTTAAAAGATATCACATTACATTTCAAGAATATGAACTTAATACTGTCAGAATGGTTTTAAACAAGTTCAAATAAGTAGCTCTTTAATAAAAAAAATAACCCACAGAAGAGCACATTACCAACAAATTAATTGTTCCCCAGGAGCAGAGTGTTAAATTTAAGAGACAGCAGAATTTCGCAGCACCCTTGTGGACTAGAGTGACAGAAGGAGGCTCCAAGGAGGAAAAAAGGAGTTTGTCCAGAGCAAGGAAGTGAATTTGGGAGGAGATTTAGAGCAACGATGTACTTTAAAGGAAAATCATTTTAGAGAATTCACACAAAATATCGTAACTTCCTGCCACAAGCTGTGGTGGGAAGAAACCAGAGAATGCAGGCTCTGATTAGATTATGACAAAGCTTGAAAAGCATCTTTGCAGCTGAGATGTTTGAAGGGTCATCACACACACACACACACACATGCAACTGTACAAAGATGTCTTGTCTTTTACATTTTCTTCCTCTGCGAACAAGGGATTCCCATAGTCTCAAATTAATTTCAGTCATTTATGATTATTTAGTGTTCTACTACTTGATTCATGCATCAAAAGAATGTATATTAAAGTAAGTAATTTTAGAAGAAAGATGATAAGAAATTGTTCAAGGGAACAGTTTCAGGCTATTTGATGAAAGAAAGAATGATTCCTTGAATGTAATTTTAGAAATATGTGAACACAAAAGCTTTGAGAGCCTGAGAATGAACAGTAATTCTTTTTATTTTCAAGATACTAAAAAAAGAAAATAATCACAATATAATAGCAACATAGACAAAAGCAAAACAGAGCAAAAATAAATAAATAAAAATGATACAAGGTTTCCAAATGAAATGATAGGAATTAACAATGGTTGTTGTATTATATATTTTTATCTTCAACGAAGTTGCTCAGATTACCAGATGTAAGAATGCAAAGTTGATCAAACAATTAAAGAGAATAAAAAAACCAGAAATGATTCAGAGCTTCACTAAACAAGATGGAAGAAATTCAACAATGGTTGTTATATTGCATATTGTTCTGTTCAAATTAGTTGTTCAGATAACCAGGTATAAACATGAAAAGTTGGTCAAAATAAATTAAGCACTAACTGTTCCTTTCAATAAACCATTAGACATCAACAGTACAATTATTTTAAATACTCACAATTACTAATAATTTTTTATGTTGAATAAAAGGCCTAGTTCTGGCATATGGAAATTAAATTACACTCAAAGGAAGAATGTCTGCATGCACCTTGGAGCAGCTTAACAAAAACTGTACGAGGAAACAGACAGTATTATTCTTCTCCAAAAATGGATTTTCACAGAGTAGCACTCCTTTGCTGTGGCTTGACATACCCTCCTTGAAAAACTATATAAGCCTAGGTGCAGAGGGTGACAGTCATTCTCAGAGACGCACCTTCAACATCAAACCCACTGCTCAACCCCTGACACCATGAGCTACTACTACGGCAACTACTACGGTGGCCTTGGCTATGGCCTGGGTGGCCCCAGTGGCCTGGCCTGTGGCTGTGGCTCCAGCTACGGCCTTGGTGGTTATGGTGGTTTCCATTGTGGCTCTTTCCGTCCTTTCTATGGCAGATACTGGTCTGGATTTTACTGAAAATACTGCTATGTGTGGTGATCTATTCGCTGATCTCAAAATCTAGAACTCAGACTGGCTATTCTTACCCCTGATGTGTCATGAAGATTTCTTCTTTACGGTTTCTGTGATATTTTTGGTCATGTTACTCCAATAAACACTCTTTGTGAATATCTGGACATATTTGTATATTTATTTCTCCGCCTAAATGCTCATATTATTCACAGTGTTGCCGATCTGAGTAATAACCTTCATTGCAATACAATTGCCCCATGGAATTAGGTCCTTTAAAAATTACTAAACATTTAGGTTGATAAATATGCTATGCCTTACTTGATCATTACTCAACATGTGCATGCACTGGAGCATCACATTTTCCTCCATAAGTGTGCATGCTATCATAGGAATCAATGTAACTTAATAAAAATCTAACCTTGTGAACTTTTAGCTGCTAACTTCTTCAAGGGTTGCTGTAGTTGGTTTTAATTCTAGATAATAATGTATATGTAGACATTCTTAAATTTTATATATATATATATATATATATATATATATATATAAACTTCATCTATACACTAATTAGTTTAAGAAAACATCCTGGAAAATTTATATTAGAAAAGTAATAGTTTAAAATAGATTTAAGTAAAAGTATATTTATGAGCTTCACAAGATAAAGCTGTCCATGTGGTGTTGCCTGGTCCCTGTTCTTATACCCCTCACCAGGTTGATTCTGTTTTTGAATTATTTTATTATTGTGTATTTGTGATAGGTAATATGTGCAATCATCATGGGGATCTGGTTTGTATAGGAGCAATGTGAATTTTGACCTTCAGTGTGGGACTTATTCCACTTAGCACTATGATCTCTCAAGCTGAATCCATTTACCTACAACAGACTCAAGTCTTTCTGTGTGGTGGTCCAGTAACCCATTGTGCATGTACATGCCATTTTCTTTATCTGTTTATCTGTTATGGGCACGTAGGTTACTTAAAAGATTTAGGCCTTAAAGCTGTGCCACCATGAACATGTTGATACGTGTATCACTGTCATGTGTCTTCTTATGAAAGTATGACAAGGTTTTCATATTTGGCCTCTAGCTCCTGCTGGCCTTCAGAGCACCCAAAAAGTTTTCTTTCTCCAGAGCTAGGGATATAGCTCAGCAGCACAAGTGCCTGCCTGGCAAGTGCAAGGTCCTGAGTTTGATTCCTGGAACCAAAAACAAATTTACTTTTCAGACGAGGTAAAAAACCTAGAAAAGTCCCCCCCCCATGGTCAGTGATTCTTCATCATTAATATTTTAACATATAACATTCAAAACGTTTAGGGTTGCCCCTACTTTGCTTACCATTAAACAGAGAGTTGAATTCAAATCAAATTTATACCTTTTTCTCAATATGAGTTTAATACTGGTATTTCTTCCCTACTGACACTTTGAAAGGTGTTTTATATATTTTCTTGGGTCATTCATTCGAATCTGAGACTGGTTACTGATTTTTCTAGCCTCTGAGAATATTCTGATCCCTGTAAATTTTACTCCATCACAGGTATTATAAGTATATTTATGGATCACAAGTAATTCTTTCTTAAAAAAAGAAAACAAGTAATTCTTTCTTTTGTAATAAATTCACAGATAAGCAGTTTGTGCTTATTGTTTTAATATATGAGACAATGATTTAAATGATAACCACCTATTTATTCAAGGTAGAAATAGGATCCTTAATAAGTCATACCATGGTTATTTGCACGGCAAGTATTTAGCTTGACAAAGGACACCAAATAGATATTTTAGAATGAAATAACTGTATCTTTCAAAAGACACATAAAACTGAAAAACATTTGGCATGACTTCATATTTATTTTAGGGTTGGGGTTAATGTTAGGTTTATAGTGGCTCTTTACAGTGTAGCACCTACAGTTCTATATGTAGAAAATGTTCCTCAAGCAGAATTTTAGAGAACAGGTAAATTTTCCTTTGTCCTGGGGAAAACAGGAATTAAAGAACATGTAGATGTGCATGGATAAGAGTACATTTCACAGGAAAATTGAAAAATATAAGAATTTCAGCAAATTAGAAAAAAATAGATAAAATTGGTGACACTTATGAGAGAGAAGAAAATACATTAAAAAACAAAGATTATATTGGACAACACCATTAGGTGTTTCATTCCTACATGAAATAAAACACATGTTACCTCAGATAACAAATTCCATAGTAGTCCATGTGTTGGGGTTTTATTTTTTGAGACAAGGTCTCGCTATGCAGTTCAGGCTGGCCTTGAACTCTATACCCCAGGCTGGTCTCGAACTTGCAACGATCCTTTTGCCTCAACCTCCTGAGCTCTGGGATTACTGGCGTGTACCACCTCGCCCAGCTAATAGTCATATTTTTATATGGCATTAAAATATTTACATGTCCAGCATTTCACTATTAAAAGCTACTCAGAATTAAGAAACCACTCTTCTCCATATTTTTTGATGGTTTGATTTTTCTTTTAATTTTTGAAGTGATACATACCAGTTCAAAAAAATATTGGTGACATTTAATGTGATTAAATCCCTACATGTACTCATTTATGTTAATAAAGTTAAAGCAGGTATCATTTTCCCTTAGGTTCGTTATATTTTCTGTTGGAAATCCTTACAGTTAGATGGGTCGATGGATAGATGACAGATAATTGAGAAATAAAAAAATGCATAAATTATTCTTGTTACCTAGTTGTATTTTCAAGCCTACCCAGCCTTGTTTCACCCCACTCTTCATCAAACATTTTTGCCTAGTGTCACAGATTTAAGTGTTTGAAAGAGGTCTGGGGATATAGCTCAGTGGAATAAGCACTTGCCTGGCAAGCGCGGGGTCCTGAGTTTGATCTAATAACTCTTTCATTCTAATTTGTGCTCTGCAAACCCAGTTATTATAACTTGATTCAGGGCTAAGGAGTCAAACTGAAACACAGTTTCCCTGAGAGTCAAATATATATGTATTTGCAAAAGGTTTTTTTTAATAACAACAAACTGTTCTTAATAATTGCTCTTTCTCTTTTCAAAAACATTACCCTTTCACATGATTGTTCATTAATTAGCTATTTTAAGAAGTGAACTTCCCCAAAGTTATTTAAATCTATAAAACATTTAATAAGCAATCTTCTGTTCTGGCACTTTATTTTCTAATTTCCAAAAATAAAGTTGATGTAGGAAATATGACACATTACATCTACGAAGAAAAATCATAACTACAACTTGTAAGTTTATACATTTCCGTAAAACTATGCTAATAATATATCGGTATATATAAGAGAGACTAATATTTAAATGTGTCTATCAGATGTGTCTTTACATATATAGAAAGAGAGAGGGGGAGGGAGGGAGGCAGGGAGAGGAAAAGATAGAGATAATAAATAAATAGAAAGTGGGAGAGCAAAGTTCCCCAAATTATCTACTTCGTATAAATTTTATATATGTATAATATATATTAGTTATATATACTATATATAATATATATACTAACTTGTTTTGCTTACATTACTAGTTTTATTTTGTTCACTGAAGCAAAATTTTTTCCTTTTGTTTGTTTCTTGTTTCTGAGGAAGAGTCGTGTTTGTCTCTGACTTGCATTTGAAGGAGCGCTTTGACCATTCCGTTAAATCATATTACAGAGTATACTAAGAAGTTCTTCACGAACGATACTGATTTTAACATACCTTGTGTTCGTCTTTTCCATTTCGCTTTTCTTACTTCATGTTGTAGTAGGATAATGTAGAACTTCACAGGAGCAAGTATTACTTTGAAAAATCTGCCATTAAAATACACACTGCAGGGAAAATATGTATTCTTAAAACATCACTATTCTATTGTCACTGACTAAAAAAAACATAAAATATAATGGATAGCCCATTTTGGTATAAAGCAAATAAAATTTTGAACATTAACTTTCCTTTATTTTCTTTATTCTCTGCTAGAACACAATTTGGGCTCATGAGGACACGTCTGTCTGTGTTTCACTGTGATAGTAAAATGACTTATTGCTTCGTGGTGGAAGTCTCTCTCTGTCTCTGTCTCTGTCTCTCTCTGTCTCTCTCTGTCTCTCTCTGTCTCTCTCTCTCTCTCTCTCTCTCTCTCTCTCTCTCTCTCTCTCTTTCTCTCTCTCTCTCTCTCTCTCTCTCTCTCTCTCTCTGTCCCTCCTTCTAGAAATAACTAATTTTACATCTTCACCTCACATCTTTTCAGAGCAATGCACCATTTATAATAGTTAATTACTCTAAATAGCTCTTGAAATCATTGTTGCAAACATATACTTACTTTTTACCTAGAAAATTATACTATTTATTTTAAAAACAAATATATACAATTATTCCCATACACGCTATACTATACCATAGCACTCCATGTGAAAGGAATATAAAAGTGTACTCACTTAGTTCACTTAGCATTACGGTTTCTAGATTTGCATCCATTGTACACAAATTTCTCAAATCCTATGTGGCAGAGTAGTATACTCAGTTTTATATTTGTGATTTGTCCTTTTCTTGTGCAAAATTTATGGTAATCCCTTTCATATAAAAATGTATCAAAGGAAGTATTTTATTAATTCCCTTAGTTTTAACAATTGTTCTTCTATTGGTAACTTTAAATATAAAATTATACCTTTATATAAACTCTCCCTATGCAAAAAATCACTTATAAACATTAGGTTGATGTTCACTAAAAGGAAAAGCTTTAAAATTAGGCAAATACACATTTTGTTTTTAAAAGGTACATATTAGGATCAAGAATATGAGGTTGTTTCATGTTGCCCAAATGTTTCTAACCAATTCAAGTTATCAATTTTTTTCACAAAATAGCTAAAATTTCTACCACAAAAGAAATTAATTATGCTACCTGAGGTATTATAGTTAATTTACAAAAAAGTGGTACTATAGTAAATACTTATAGATTAGAATTATTGGAGGAGGATCTTGGTCAAGGAAAAAGCAGTGATTTCAGGTTTAGAAAGTAAATTTCAGAGAAAGCTTACAGTGAAATCTATTTCTAAGGAATAATTTGAGAGAATTCACCAAAATAATGAAATTGTCTGCCGTAAGTTGCTAAGAGGAGAAACTAGGAAAAGCAGGCCAGATTATATTATGACACACATGAAAATCATCTTAACCAATGAGATGTTTCAAAGGTAACCCCATAAATATGCAACCCAACAAAAACGTTACATCATTCAATGCATACCCTCTCACAAACAATGCAGTCACATGACCTCAAATTCATTCCAATCACTTAGGATTATTTAATGTGACATTGTTTGGTTCATATGGTGCAAGAACACAACATCTTGGGTATGTATTTTCAGAGGCAAAATGGAAATACATGGACCTGTAAAGAAGTGCAGGCTGTTTGAAGGAAGCAAGCCTGATCAGCACCAGGTACAAGAAGAGCCTGTGGAAACAAAAGCTTTGAAAGATGAAACTGAACACTAATGTGTCATTATACATGATTACTAATGAATTTATATGTTTAATTAAAAAACCTGGCTCTGTACTGTGAGAATTAAATTAAACCCCAAAGAAAAATGTCTTCATGTATTTTTGCACCATCCTTAATAAGAATGCCATGACTAAGTAGTACTGTTATCCAAATATAGATTTTCAAAGAACAAAACACTCATTTGTAGTCTGCCACGCCCACTTGAAACAGTATAAAAGTCTAGGTGCAGAGGATGACAGTCATTCTCAGAGACGCACCTTCAACATCAAACCCACTCCTCAACTCCTGACACCATGAGCCACTACTACGGCAACTACTATGGTGGCCTTGGCTATGGCCTGGGTGGCTTCAGTGGCCTGGGCTGTGGCTGTGGCTCCCGGTATGGCCTTGGGGGCTATGGTAGTTTTGGTTATGGATCCTTCCATCCTTTCTACGGCACATACTGGTCTTCTGGATTTTACTGAAAGTACTGCCGTATGTAGTGGTCTGTTCGCTGATGCAAAATCCATCACACAGGGTGACTCTCCTCTCTGCTGCTGTGCCCTGAAGACTTCTGTATGCTTCTTTTAGTACATCTGAGCATATCACCTCAATAAACACTCTGAAAACATTTCAACCTTTTCAATTTTATTTCTCCAACCAATGAATATTTTAGTCACAATGTTGGTACATTTATGTAAATTATTTCATTGAAATACATTCCACCATACAATTAGGTAGTTCTCTAAAAAGAAATAATTAAAATTTAAGGTAATGTATATGCTACTTACCTTGGCCTGATCATTATTCCATGTAGGCATGAATTGAACACCACATTTTACACCATAAATATGTATTTTATTATGTTGAACAAAATTTTTTATAAGGAAATAATCATAAATATTTAGCTACTAGCTTCCTTGTTTCATGTGTTTTCGGGTTGCATGTTACTCCCTACTGATTTTACCTCTAAAGAAAAATGTATACTTGAATAAATATTTTAAATATTCTTCTACATAACATTCAGTTGAAGAAATAATTTTATCCTGGCTATGATATTAAGGAAAGGTAGCATTTGGGAGCATATTTGTGTAAAAGTATGTTAATTTAAGAGCTTCACAAGACAGAGCAGGACTTGTTCATTCCTGGTTCTTGTGCCCCTTACCAAGTATCTTTATATTTAATTATTTTCATTCCTATTCATATGTGATCCATAGTATTCACACTCAACCTGGGGAACTGGTACATATATAAATCACACAATATTCACCATTCTGTGTATTGATTTATTTCACTTAGCATTACAGTTTCTAAATTTGCATCCATTGTATACAAATTTCTCAAATTCTATATGGCAGAGTAGTATACTCCCAGGTGTATGATATGTAAAGCATGTTTTGTTCATCCTTTATCAGTTGATGGGCATATGTGTTACTTCCAAGTGTTAGCCCTGATGAGTTGGGCCATTATGAGCCTGGATATGCATGTATCACTGTAATGTTACTGCTTATTACACAATGATAAGGATCTCTAGGCTTGGGCTTCAGTCCCTCCTACATTGCAGAGAATATTCTACCTTTCAAATAAGGTTAATAGTATGAGAATACTTTGTCATGTCCAGTGGTTTCTCATTTTTACCATATTAACACATGTCATTCAATTTTGTTAAGGTTTGATCCTACTTTTCTTAATATTAAAAAATACTCAGTGTTAAGTAGCAACCAAATTCATTCCTGTTTCGTCTATGTAATTTATAATTGGTACTCGGTACTCAATTATACTCTGAAAGATGTTTTATTGCAGATCTTTGGGGGAGGATCTTTCTCGCAAATCCAAGACTGGTTATTGATATCTTGCTTCTGTTTTGCAATGTCTTGATCCCTAACTATATTTATCATAATAAATAAATACGGTGCCAGCCTGAGTCACAGAGAAAGACTCTGTCTCAAAAGTGAAGAAAAATGTTACTTGGTCAGTAATAAACGATACACTTCTCCATTACATTTTTGGTTTGTTTTCTTTTTTAATTGTAATTTTTAAAAATGATATATAAGTGCTATACTTATTCATGAAGTAAAGCAGGATAAACCACTACATGTAGATAGTATGATGATGAAACTGAGCTAATTATCATTTTCTTTTTATCATTTATTATAGTATATTGGTGTGAAAATCTTTCAAATCATAAGTTCATGTATATAAGAATATAATGAAATACATCATAGTAAATAATAAACCTGCTTAACTTACTTAACCTACTTTAGTATAGAAAACTAGAACTTATTCATATCTGTCTGCATTTTGATAATTATCCAACCTTGTTCTGTCCCTCACCATAGCACACTTCTTTGCTCCGTGGCACAAATTTTAAAATGTTTGAAAGAAAATGCAGCGAAACCTTGGATTGCAGGCGACTTGTTCAGTGAGTGTTTCACAAGATAAGCAAACGTTTCTAATAAATCTTAACCTGAAAAATGGTTGAAGTTTTGCAATATGTGTAGTAGCTCATGATGCTAAATGTCACGTCTACAAACTGAGCCAATAGTTCACTCCCAAGAATGCAAGCTTAAGGAGCAGATTCCCTGTGCAGAGGAGGAGGAAGAGAAAAAGCAGAAAAAACGTAGAGAAATCTTTCACTTCAAATAAGATTAGTGAAATGTATAAACTGTGGGAAACAGCTCAAAATTTTGTAGAAAAGCACCACCTGAATAAGATTGCAGCAGCACGAGCCATCCGTCTTTTAACCACAGTGCAATGTCACATTTCCACGAAGTCCTCAAAAGGAGATGAAAGCAAGTGTCATTGGACAGGCTCCTTGTTAGCTGCACAAAACAAGAAAAGATTCTATTGAGCCCATAGGTACCAGTAATTCTCTTGGTGAGAGTGAAAGTCCTTAAACCCAACAACCCTCCTCTCTCTTGTCTCCCCCACTCCAGCTATGAAAGTTTTCCCGGGTAAGTGCCAGTTATTTATTTTCCATGTATTTTCTTTACTATGTACACTATTACTGAATTATAGTTTTCGGAGATTTGTGGAATGAATCACCTGAGTTTTTATTATTTTTATGGAGAAGTCCCCTTTGATATATATGTGTTTTCAATTACAAACAAGTTTCTAGAATGAACTGTAGTTACAAAACAAGCTTTTCCTGCAATTGAAAGGAAGATACCACACTAGTCAAATATTCTGACACTAGACAAATCTACAACTCAATCTACTTGTATGCCCAAGGATGGAGTTTGGAATAGGATGGAAAGGACTTCAAAGACATATGCTTCAAGAGTGTGATGTAGACTGATTATTTGATGAAAAAACAAAGAAAGTAATGGAATGAAAGGTGAGTCATTTTCAAGTGTAACGACATGAATAGTAAGGGTACTGTTCTAAGGTAAATAAAAAGAGCAACAGATACATGTGCTTTTCTATGGCCACCATGATGTTCCCTGAAAATTTTTTGAAGGCACAGTATTTCACATAATTATCTATAGTTATGTGTTTACATACTCTGTGCTTATATATGGGTTTTAATTACCAGGAAACACTTTCAAAATTGTCTTCTCCATACCTAGTTATTATAATTTAGTTCAGGGCAAAGAAATCAAAGTGATATACAAAATATTACTGAGAGCCAAAGTGTACTTGCCAAGGTTTTTTTGAAAAGTTACAAGAGAGTTTTCTTCAGTTCTTTCTTTTGTTTTCAAATCTACTTCCTTTCAACTGATTGGCGGCTGATTGGCTATCTTCAGAAATGGACTTCATCAAAATTGTGAAAAACTTAATGACAAATCTCATAGGTTAATTCTGTTCATTTTGTGATTTTTAAAAACAAAGTTGATAGAAGAGATATAACACATATTTAAACAGAGAAAAATGATACCTATAGCATGTAAATTTATACTTATCCAGAAAAGTGCACAAAGGCCACTGATCTTAATATTTTTTGCATGTATCCATTCCACTCCTTTTTCCTTACTGCATTATATAAGGACACTGTAGAAACCTCCCAAATACCCTCGTAGTCCCAAATTCTGTAATTCTGTGAGAATATGTATCCCCCCCAAAATAACTTCTCTGCTGTCTCCATTTAGAACAAAAACAGAAAATAATGCATGGTCCATCCTGTTATTAAGGGAACACAGTTTAACACTGTCAAGTTTTCCTTATTTACATGCTGCTCAGATTGTTTTGGCTCACTGAAGCCACCAATCTAGAAGGTAAATCTGAGAAAATCCTGCATTTATAGCTGATTTTACAATGACCTCTTGTTCCACTCTCCCTGTCTCTCTGTCTCTGTCTGTCCATGTCTCTGTCTCTGTTTGTCTCTCTGTGCCTCTCTTTCTTCCTGTCTTTCTCTTATCTTCCTGTCCTCTCTCTTGATCCTCCTTTCTGTCCCTCTGTTTTCTTATAACATTCCTATGCCTGCTTCTAGATGCCATTCAGATTATATTTGCACCACTACCATTTTGAAAAACACTACATCTTCTATAATATTTAATTCCAACCCAAAATTTTACTTTTCTTTCAATAATCTTAAATTCTTTATTTAAAAGCCCATATAAATTTATTTACATATACCATTTAACATATGATTTTAGTCAGAAGGAACAGTCCCTTTTATATTCTTCATTTGTCATCTCCTTGTCCAAAATTATCATAATATTTTTCACATAATAATATCTCAAAGGGAATATTTAGTTGAATGTATTAATTGTAACAAAAGCAAATCTGAGAAAAGGCTTAAAATAAAACTCAATTTCTAAAGAATAATTTGAAAGAAACCACCAAAATACAGTAATTATCTACTGCAAGTTCTGATAGGAAGAAACTAGCAAAGGTAGGCTCTGATGATATTATGACAAAACTTGAAAATTATCTTTACAAATGAGATGTTTAAAAAGTTGTCACACAAATATGCGACTTAACAGAAAATTCTCATATGTTTTCTACATGGTCCCTCTGCAAACAATGCATTCACATGACCTCAGATTAATTTCAGTCATTTAGGATTATTTGATAATGCACTAGTTGATTCATGCACAAAAAATTCAACATTTTAAGGTACATATTTTCAGAAGCTAAACAGCAATATATGCACAAGTGGAAAATTTTCAGGCTGTTTCAGGAAAGGGAGGCTGATTCCTTGGATGTAAATTTAGAAATATGTGGCCACTGAAGCTTTAAAAGCATGTAAGTGGGTACTAATTTTTACCTACTAATAATTACTAATACCTTTTTATGTTCAGTACAAAGCATGGTTCTGAGTTATAAGAATTAAATTCCTTTCAAAGGAACAATATCTTCATGTATCTTGGACCAATTTAACACATATCACATGACTAACCAATACTATTATTCTCCAAATATGAAGTTTCAAATAGAATGACACTCCTTTATATAATTTGCCACACCCATACTGAGACAGTATAAAAGTCCTAGTGCAGATGGTGACAGTCATTCCCAGAGACTCACCTGCAACATCAAACCCACTCCTGAACTCCTGACACCATGAGCTACTACTACGGCAACTACTATGGTGGCCTCGGCTATGGCCTGGGTGGCTTCAGTGGCCTGGGCTACGGTTATGGCTATGGCTCCAGCTACGGCCCTGGGGGCTATGGTGGTTTTGGTTGTGGCTCCTTCCGCCCTTTCTATGGAAGATATTGGTCTTCTGGATTTTACTGAAAATACTGCCATATATGGTGATCCTTTTACTTTTCCAAAATCCATCTCTGAAGCTGGCTATCTTCATCTGTTCTGCATCATGAAGACTTCTTTCTGTGATATTTCTCACAAATTACTCAAATAAACACATTTTATACACATTCTAGGAGTTGTTTTGTTTGTATTTGTTCAAGCCAAATTCATTTTTCGTTCATTTTGACACATTTGTGTATTGGTTTTAGGGTTGATTCCTCATGGAATCATCTGCATCCTGTGCTCTACTCTGATACACATTCATCTTATAACCTCTTCTTTTAACACATTCTTCTGGTTTTTGACATTGGATGGAGTCAGTATATTCACATGTTCCTATTTCTTAGGAATTTATGGAGATAAAATCCACATAAACCCTCCTTTAATAAAACATCTCCTCTAACCTCAGTGTACCTGCAAATTCAGTGTGTTTTTTTTGTGTATCTGCCCTTTAAGTAGGATTATTATACGAGCTTTGCTAGAAAGAGTTGTCTCTACCGTCCTCGTTTAGGGCTAGGGTGCCCTCGGCAGCTGACCTCTGAGCATGTACTTAGAGGGACCCGCAGGGCTCGCACTGGCTCCAGCTGCCATCCAGTTTGAACTAACCTGGCTTAGCCCTGCCTTTGTCTGGATGCTAAAATATCAAAACAATATTCGAAATCAGTGTTCCCACCCCTTTTCTTTATTTTATAACTCCGATTGCGTAGTGACAATTGATTCTTGTTAATCCACAAAAAGGATTGTCACATAGGCTTTTATATAAATCCTTCACTTGAAACCTGGGATTGGTTGTTGGTTTAAACTTCTGATTCTCACATCTTAAAATGCCTGATCATCAGCATTTATTTACCTGCAATGTGATTTCTTTTCTTTCTTTCTTTTGGTGCTGGGGATTGAATTTAGGATTTTGTGCTTGCCAGGCAGGCACTGTGTCTTGGTTACTTTTCTCTCGTTGCTGAGACAAAATACCCAACACCAAAGGAAGGAAAGGTTTATTTAGCTTACAGTTTGCAGAGGTTTCAGTCCAAACTTGGCTGGTTCTGAGGCACAGTGGCACATAAACAGTTCACAGCGGCAGTACACAGAAAAGCAACAAGCATAAGAAGGGTGGAATGGTAGGCAGGAATGGCCGCCAGCAGCCTCTTTCTCTCTCTTCATATACAAACAATCCACCCTAGGATATAGCTCTCACACCTAAAATCCCAGCAAACTATCTGCCCTAGAGAGGGTATAGCTCCAGACCAAAAATCATGGATCAGTCAAAAACAATAAAAGCCACCCCATAACTGCTTGAGGGTTTGGGGCGACATGCAGACACAAACCATAACAGGTGAGTTACATGAGTCTTCACGGATCTCAAGTAATTTTCAGTAGCTCTTTAGTGATGCTTTGGTGAATCGTTTGTGCTGAAATTTTTATGACAGTGAGAAGAGGAATGATTTTGTGATAAATCTTATTGATTAAGGGGAGAATGAGAACTCTTCAAGCAATTGTATTAGTTATTTATGTAGTCATTAATCAAATCAGAGAAGGTACCTTAAATAGTAGAGAAGCAATTACAACAAATAAATGGCAAAGTTTAAAAATATGCCTAAAATTGTTTTGAAATATAGCTGATTTTTGTCTTCATAACTCTTTAAAATTAATGATCACTTTGTGGAAGCCCTGTATGAAGTACTTACCACTTTTCAAAATTTAGAAATCTTTTTTATAACCAGGATTAAATTTGGGGCAAGAACTACAGGATTTAAGGAGCACAGAAGGATGCATTTCAGTAACCCACACACACAGCACATACCCCTTTCAAAAAAGCAAATATTTAAACAAATTATGGAATGGATCAGCAAACATGAAAGCAATGTTTACCTAGTTAGAAGAAAAAGGAAGTATGTATTTTTTTCACTTCTGAACCCTGGCACAGAGGCACATGTCTGTAATCCCAGCATCTGATTGACAGTGAGGAAGAGGAGTGAATATGAATGACGTTTTCAGGGCTTAGTAGCGGAATAAGGTTTTCGCACTAGGTTATACAAAGAGAGTAACAGGCATGCACTTTAGTAGAAATTCAATGAAAGTTTTATGTCAGACTATTGCATCTATATTTCTATTTTGATTGCCAAGTGAGGATATCTTGTTAGCAGAATATTTTTATGTTTCCATGTAACCTCATATTTCCCATAATTTCTACCAAATATTAATTATAACTGGCAAGAAACAATTTGAAGTTTGTGTTCTGCACAGGTACTTCACATGTTAAGTGATTTTTCAAAATGTCTGATCATCAAAATTGCATAATAATTATTAACAAACCTTTTAGGTTAGTTGCCATTGTCTTAATTCTGTTTTCAACTTGTATTCTTTCTGTTGATTGTTGAGTGAATATAAATTTGTAGATAGAGACTTTGTTTTTATTTAAACTTAGATGAAAAGTAATAAGAAATCTTGAAGTCTGATATTGTTCTTTTAAAAAAATTTAAATAAAAGCATAAAAGCATATGATACATTAACTTTAATGAGAGAAAATAATACCTACAATCTCTACTATTCACTTATCCATAAAATCTATACAAGTGCTTCTAATTCAAATGTCTTCATTCATCTTTCTAGTCCATCTTCCTATTTCATTCTATGACAGCACAATGTAAAAGCCTCTTAAATGTCCCCCCTCAGTCTTATAAATTTTTCATGCAAACAGTACTGTACAGAAAATAATGCACTCCTACAGTATTGCTGGAGTAGAAGGTGTGCCTCACAATTGTCATAGCCTGCATAATTTCCCACCTTCAATTATTTCTCATTTAAACTCTTCCCTCTTTAGAAATATGTTGCTCTCTGAGAACACACCTTGCTTACAAATTGTCTTTGAAAATAAGCTAAAACTGTTGTTCCTTGTTAGAGATCCTTCTCCTCTTCTTAGGTCACAGAATTCCTTGCTGCTTTCTTGGTTCAAGTAATTTTCCACCAGTGGAATTTTTTGCAGCACATTTTAACTTAATACTCAATTACACTAAATCACTCTTAAAATTGTGTGTCACTTCCTATCATTTTATCACCATGCACCCTGCTCTAAATTGTTTTTAGAAAAATAAGAGCACATATACATTAATTTACATGCATCAAACACCATAGCTGCATATGCCTCTTACGAGATACACTCATTTTACATTGGATGAGAACAAAGGTTTCAGGAGTTTTAAATTCATAGAGTGGTGATATATACCTCTCTCTATATATCTACATATATCTACATCTATATATAGATATATAGTATTTTATACATTATATTATGTTATATATTATATATTACACATTACATAGTACATATTATATATGTATATTCTGACATTTTTCTACCCAAAGATTATCACAAGTATCATATTATATTAATATGCATATTTTTTTGCCTGTTTTAGTTTTAATTGTGGTTTTAGTATAGTATAGTACAGTATAGTATAACGTACTGTAGTATAGTACAGGTATTTTATAGGGTCTACTAATTAATCCATACTGGGCTTGAACTTGCAGGCCTGTCTGAGGCTGCCTGAGTGCTACAATAGCAGCATGCACCACCACACCTGCTGCTATCAATTTTAGACTCTTCAATACTAAAATCTCTATTGCATAAATCTTTCTCTGTAAGCTGTTTAAAACGTTCCCCAAAGAGTTAAAGACATCACACTACAGTGATACGTACTTACCCATGTATGTAACACCACAATTCATACTGTCTGAATCTTGGAAGTGTCCCATTTGTCCATCAGTAGATGAATGGCTAGACAAAATACGGTATTAGCACACAGTGGAGCACCACTCCATCATAATGAAAAAGGAACTAAGTCATTTGTAAGAAAATGGCTGCACCTTGAGACCCTAATGTTAAGTGAAATAAATCAGACCCACAAGCATAAATATTCCATGGTTTCACTTATATGAGGAGCCCAGAATATCAACAAGGAGCAAAATAAATGACCCTTCATAGGAAGTTGCAAGACAGGTCTTTGTCACTTGGGAAGCGGGTAAAGAGATGGAGGGAGAGGGGGGGGGAGGAAGGATAAGGGGAGGGAAATGGGTAGAAAAAAGGAATTAAGACGCATTCTGTCCATGTATGACCTTCCCACAAGGATTGCAAGTGCCATGTATCACACACACATATTAATGAAGAATAAAAATAATTTACATTGGAGTATCTGTACTTTTTTTTTTTTTTTTTTTTTTCGGGACCGGGGATCGAACTCAGGGCCCTAGTGCTCAGCGGCAGGCACTTAGCCCACTGAGCTGTACCTCCAGCCCTACATTGGAGTTTCTACAAATAAGTTTCAAGATTTAATAAAAATATTCTTACTTCCCCAAACACTAACCTGGGAACATAAAGAGAGGCCATTTCCTCACAGTGTTCATACACCGATTCAAGTAACCATTTAAAAGTGAAAATAAGAAAAAAATGTCTTCAGGAGGACAAAACGTGAATTTAAAGGAGTAGCACTTTAGTAGCTTGTTCTGGGCGAGAGTGGTTCGAACAGGCCCTAAGGCGGGCTGGAGGTCTGGTTCCAGAGGGAGACATTCTCAGATACAGACTTGAGGGAACAAATAGAGGGCGCACCTGAGTGACTGTGTCAGACACGATTTCTTTGGAGGACAAACATACAAATGACAACAAGTTGTGAAAACCATGTTTAAAAATAAAAGAGCTATTTAAAGAGTCATCCTAATAATACATAACCATGGGAGACTGATCGTGTTTATCCCTCCGGCCACAAGTTCTATCCGAAAATAGGAACCCCCTGGGATCAAATTAAGTTCGTTCATTTAGGCTTACTTAGTAATTTTGTAGGTGTTTTTATTCATAAAGGGGTGAAGGGCCTATCTTTGAGGAAAACTGAACCAGAGTCACAATGGAGATACCATTAACAATGAGAAAAGTCTCCGGATCTCTGATGTACATGAGCTTGAGCCCCAAGATATAGAAGAAGACATTGGGAAATGTAAGCATTCAAGACAGTAGCTAATTATTCAATATCAGCCTTCTTGTGAGGCATGGCAATAAAACTAAGTTCAAAGTGTCAGTGTCTTGCTTTATCTTGGGAACTATCCTTAATATGCAAGGTATGGCTTAATAGTATTGTTTTTCAGCAAAAGGTATGCATACAGAATGGCATTCCTTTGTTCTGGTTGCCACACCCACCTGGGAAAGTATAAAAGTTCAGGTGAACAGGGTGGCATTCATTCTCAGAAACTCTCCTTCAGCATCAAACCCACTGCTCAACTCCTGCCCCCATGAGCTACTACTACGGCAGCTACTACGGTGACCTTGGCTATGGCCTGGGCGGCTTCAGTGGCCTGGGCTGTGGTTATGGCTCCAGGTACGGCCTCGGAGGCTGTGGTGGTTATGGCTACTTCCATCCCTTTTCCTATGGAAGGTACTGGTCATCTGGATATTACTGAAAATACCATTATGGATGGCGATCTGTTTCCTGATTGAAAATCATCACTAAACCTGCTATCTTCACCCCTCCGGTACCATGGAAGATTTCTTTGTCCTTTCTTGGACAAATCTGTGCATGTTAATCTAATAAATGTTCCCTGTTAACACTCTGAACTTTGTGTCACTGACATTTTTTTGCACTTAGATATTTCATTTTTAACTTTGGCACATTGGGTAATATTTTTTGAAAAACGTTTTATCTGTAGCATTATCAACCTTCTTATATCTAATGATATAAACTTCCACCTTCTCCTTTCTGTGGGGTTTCTGTTCAGCAATTTCTCTTTTTGATGTGACATTGTGGTGACGTGAATATATTTTAACCTCTATAATCTTATGAAGAGATGAGCTCTTGGTCCATGTAATCATTAATTTAAAGAACCAGCTAATCTGACCTCAATATCACAAAAAAGAGAATCTTTAAAGTACAATTCTCCTTTCAATGTTGTCATTTTATAAACTTCACAGGGAAGACCTATCTGTGTCTTCCTTGTTGTCCAAGGCCTTGGGGGTGAGATAGAACTCTTATCACTTTCACCTTCATGAAACAGAAAGAAATATAACCAGGGCTTCGCTCCAGTCTCTGTTGCCCTCCAGAGCATCCAATCAGATTCTCCTTTTAACAAGACAAGAGCCTGGAAATAGTCTTCACCCACATCCAGTGATTCATCACTGTTTTATCCTTTACCATTTGCTACTCAGTATTTCATGCTTAACCCTGATTTCTTTACACATTAAGCAGATTGAAAATTCACTATGAATCATGGTTTCTACAATATTTTTGAATGTTTAATATTTGTAGTGATTCCTTCTTTATCCCTCAAAAGGGATTGTTTGTGCTCTTCTCTGAAACCTGCCACTGCTGATTGCTCACTAGCTTGTGTCTTTGTGTTCTCATACCTAATTCTTAGCTTTTAGTCACATAGCTTGTGATTCTGAGCATAACATTCATTTGCTTTGGTAAGTGAGACAGTTCTTCATAATTCTCATGTAATGCTTAGTAGTCTTTCACTAACTTGCTCATGAACTATCATTTGGGGCTTAATCATGTTTATGATTTTGAGAAATACAAAATGATTTTCATGGTCTCACTGAATCAAGCTAGAACTAGGACCATTCGATCAATCAGTAAATCTATCAATCATTTCCCATGCCATCATTTCCAGTGCACTAAGTTGAACTGAAAAAGCAATCAGAAATATTAGAACTTTAGTTATAAAAGGATAAAGTATTTTAAAGTGTTCTTAAAAACTACTTTAAAAATAGTTGGCAAATCTTAATAATTCTTATTAAACTGATGTCTGTTTATATTACTTCTGTCCTTATTAGCCAAGTGTTTTGTGTATGCACAGCTTTAGGGAATGGCCTATATTAGTCTGCGGCAAAGAATCTAGGTATTAAAGAGCATTGAGAACTGTAGTAAAAATAATGCCACTTAAGAAGAGAATACTGTTGCAAAAATATCAGAATTGAAACAAATGAAAGAAAGCAATGGCCTGAGAAGAAAGCTGTATGTGTATTGTTACAGCAATAAAAATATTATTCTTATTATTGGGAAGAAATTGAGCTAAATAGTTAATGTGGGACATCCTGCTGTTGAAAGCATGTGCACATCCTTAAATAACAACTATGGCCTTGAGAAGTTTTTCATTTTATATTGCGGTAAGTGTTACTTGAGAAATAGTACCCAAAACTCTGTTATAGAATAGATGACTATAAGCCAAATAAAGATCTGCAATAGTACTCCTGACATTTACCAAAGAATTTGTAATCTCAATTCTACAACCAGGATGGATTTTAGAATAAAAAGAAGGCAAGATGAAGCGGCTATGCTTTAAGAATATCCTACAAACTGGGTGAATGAGTCACAGTGATGAAATAAATGTAACTTGAGCCCAGTTCTTAGAGGCAATCATCTGAATAAAGCTACCCCTAACCTTAGTTGTGTGAAAAATAGAAGTGAATATACATTTGAGGAGGGAATTAATGAAAATTTATTTCTGTTGTCATCTACCTCATTGCAATGAGTACTGAGTAAAAGTATCCCATAGGCAGGATATAAATCAACTGATATGTTTCTGTAATATCTTTGCAAGGTGACATCTGCTTGTATGTTATGATGGTAACCAAGAAACACCTCAAAATCTGATTACTACACAACTAATAATTACAAGTTAATTCAGAATTTGAGAGTCAAACAAACTACCCTGAAACTGGCTTGAACTCTAAAATGTTTATTTTCTCTTACAATTGGAGTGATGAAGTTATCACTGGTGCATCCTGATTTCTGCTTCCAGATATCATCCCACAGCAATTGATTGTTTAGAGAGTCACTCAGAAGAGATAGACTTTGTAAATACTTAATCTTGTATGAAATATAACAAGAAATCTTACATATTAGTATCACTGCTTTTAATTGTTTTTTAAAAATAAAGTTAACCTAAATGGATAAAACACTTTCTGTTTAAATAAGGAGAGGTAATACATGCAACTTGTGTTAGATTTGAGTGAAAGATCTGCACAAACACTACCAATTTTAGTAGTATATTTTGTATTCATCTTTCTACTCTGATTTCTTTACTTTCTTCTATAAAAGGACATTGTAAGAGCCTTGCAAAAGTTAGCATCCCTTTCATCAATTTACCACACAAGCCACTCTGCCTAGAAATGACACATTCCTGAAATGTCATCTTTTTTGGAGATGGGGAGGCGAGGGAATCAAACTCAGGACCTTGCACTTGCCAGGCAGGCGCTTGTGCCACTGAGCTATATCCTGGGCCCAACATCACTTTTTTGATGACCCTGCCTAACATAAGCCATACAATGTAATATATGTGCTGCCTTGATCATAGTCCATGATTTATAGAAGTTAACTCATAAAAGTTGTAATGTCTTGGAAAAAAAATTTCTGCATGTGAAACACAAGTTGAACCCAGAAAGCAGCAAGGAATTTTGTGAAGTAAAATAAAAAGGGGTTCCAACAAGGAGCAAGAGATTTAATTCACGGTCAGAATCAAAGGTAAGCAAGGTGCAACTTCAGAGAGTAAAACATTGGAGAAGGCGTGTAGAGCTTAAGTGAGAAATGATTGAAAGCTGGAGATTTTATTGACTTATGAACAGAACAAAACTGAAGATAAACACATGGCTTTTCTATCTTTTCTGAGTGTTAGTTAGACAATATTCTAAGCACCTTCTCATTTAAAAGATAATATTCTGCCCTGCCATAAAGTTCAAGTCTCAAGGGTCAAGTTTTTCTGGTCATAATTTGCGGTGGATAATTACTTTATTAAAGCTATGACACAACATTATTCTTCTTAGGTGAACCTTTAAAATTGGATTTCCAGCTGGTATGGTGGCACATGCCTGTATCCCTGCGCCTCTGGGAGGTTGAAAGTGTAAGACAGAGCCCAGCCTGTGCAACTGCTTGACTTAGTGAGGCCAGGATTCAGCATACAAAATAAAAAGAGCAGGGATTGTGGCTTAGTGTGAAGGTCGTGGGTTAAATCATCAGGGTTTTTCCAAATTGTCCAGGCTTGCCTTGAACTTGGCATCCTCTTGCCTCATCCTCCCAAGTATCTGATGTGTGCCATTCGGCAAGTTCAAACTGTAACTGTTTGTATTTATTTTTGAAAAAAGTTACTAGCATATGATTTTGTTATGTATACATTTTGTTACATTATATATATATGTGTGTGTGTGTGTGTGTGTATATATATATATATCCATTTTTACATAAACATAGTGTATCCAGATCCTTTATGCTACCCCTGTAAAGATGAATGCTAAAATTCTTTATCCATTCATCCATTGATGGGGTATAGGATGCTCCCAAGATTTGGCTATTGTGAATTGTGCTGCTATAAATACAGTTTTGCATATACTACTGTAGCATGATGACTTCAGTGCTTTTAGGACAATGTCCACAGACTGTGCACATGGGTCAAGCGGGATTTCTCTTTCTTGCTTTTGAAGGGCTCACAACCTTGCTTTCCATACTACCTTTACTGAACCAATTTTACTACACTAATGAAATCACATGGTTCGTTTTTCCTCACAATCTGACCAGCATTTTTCTTACTTGAATTCCTGCTTACAGCCATCCTTTCTGGACTGAGATGAAATCTTAATTTTTTTATTTATAATGCCATAGTAATCTTTTTATTGAACAAATTTCTTTTAAGGAATACTCACTTCACATTGTGTTCCTTACACATAACACTCTCTCGTGCTTCAAGGTTATAATGTCTTCAAGTGAGACGAACTTTTCTTAGTTCAAGCTATAATTTCATTTACATTGAATATTTTAGTCATTGAGAATCCTAACGGGGATATATTTGTCACAAAAATTGTATGTTGCCTGCAGTACCTGTGCTATGTTCAATCTCATGTTTCCTCATGAAGATTCTCCAGGGCTGTAGGAGGGTGGGGGCCTTTCGGTGTGCTCCTGTTTGCTGAATTAAGAAGCTGTGCAGACAGGGCATAGATAGATGGTAGCTGGGTAGAAGAAGGTAAATAGAATTATAGATGGATGGATAAATGAGATAATTGTTCTGAATTCAGTAAACTGATACTACACACCTACTTAGAATCAAAGGTACAATCATACCTCTCCTGCCCTTGCTCTAAATCAAATTATTCTTCTACTGTTTTGTAGCAGTTTGATTCTGCTATCTTTTCCATATTCAAACTGAGCAATTTTCTCAGGACTTGACCTTAGCTTTCTGTCTTCAACGATACGACTGGCTGTTTTGTTGTTTTTGTTTGTTTGTTTTATGGCTGCAAAGTCTCACATTTATTAAAGATAGAATATAATGGGCTCTGCACAGCGAGTTTGGGCCAAGTAAAAGTAGGAAAAAAGAGTGAAAATATCAAAAATGAAACGAAAAGCATAGGGTGGACAACCTGGAAGAAACACAGAGCCAAGGTTATCGAACTGTACGCCACGTTTGGCTTCTTAGGGACTTTCTTCTTAATCTGGAATCTTAAATGATATTTTATTATTCCCTAACTGCCACTCCCTCAACTGTGTCAACTTTTTGTGTTTTGTAATTTGCAATTGATGTTCACAAGTAGTTACAATGCATTCAAAAGAGAAAAATGTAGCCTCACTCATGATTGTTCTCGGTAACACAGAGTTAGGTATAATTCTAGGAGAGATATTCACTGATTCAAGATTTTAATCATGGACTCAAGACTTTAATTTTTTTAACCAATTCAGTAATAAGTACTTACACAATATTTCAATGAATATAGAGGTGAGCGTAGCATATGGAACCTGATTTACTAATAAATAAGAAAGAGGAGAAAACAACTAAAATTGATTCTATTGACCTTAATATTTCATGCTTTGTACATCATGTTTTCATGTTTTATGTATGGAGACACCTTCAGATAAAATGATGTACTTTATGGGTCATTTTCCAAATTACAGAAACAAACTGTGACTCTTGGTACGCATGTAAAATAATTGGCAATAAGCTGACTATAACTGAAAATTGTGATAATTAACTAAGAGGTGATTATACTTTGTTTTCTAATTCTGCAATTTTCCACCCCAAGGTGTAGATACTATATCAAAGTTATAACTTCTATCTGGGAACATATATACAATAGGACTTACTGAACATACAAAGATACAACAAAGTTAGCACACTTAGAAAGGAGGTAGTGTTTCATCTGAACTTTGCAAAGCTTGATGAGACTTTACCTCATTGAACAATGATACAAAAAACGGGCTGAGAAACATATGCCTCGTTTATGATGATAAAGAGGACACATTAAATTGATAGAAAATGAATAAACATGCAAAGCCACAATTAATATTAGATATTGGACCAAATATTGCCTTTTTGAAAGATATAAATAAGAAGTAAGGGTTTTTTTCCCCCTCCACTGTGTATATCTAAAGATACTGAGGAGAAAAATGGCACAGAAAAACTAGTGTTTAAAAAAATTATGTTCTCATTTGATCATGCAATTCATTCTGGGGTAAGATGTTACCTCAATATAGCTTTAATTTACATTTTTTGAATGGCTAGTGAGGTTGACATTTTTTTTTATTTTAAAGATAAAAGAACAAAAACATATTAACAGACACAGATATTTACAAACTAACACTAAAACAAAACAAGCAGTACAGACAAGGTGATAGGAAATTGACAATGGTTGTATTACATATTGACATCTTCAAATTGCTTATGCAGATAAGCAAATATAGACACATAAGATTGATTAAACAATTAAACATGAACTATTCCTTTCCATACAGCAATAGAAATCAGTATTACAACTATCTTAGATACCCTGTCTATGCATTATATAACAGCAATACATGTGCACCCATGTTTATAGCAGCACATTTTGTAATAGCTAAATCGTGGAACTTTTTTATATGTGTACTGATCATTTGTATTTTCTCTTCTAAGAAGTCTCTGCTCATTTCAGATGTGCATGTTTTGATTGGGTCTTTTATTTTGGGAATCTATTGTTTTGAATTCTTTATATATTGTATTACAGGTTTCAGTCCCCTGTGTGATGAATAGCTGGCAATAACTGTTTTCACATTCTGTAGGCTGTCTCTTCCCTCTGTTGGTTCTTTCCTTTGCTGTACCAAAGCTCTCCAATTAAGATCCCATTTATTGCTTCTTCGTATTATTTCTTGCGACACAGGGTTCCATTGATAAATCCATGCCTATGCCTACGTCTTCAAGAGTTGTATCTATTTTATTTTCCAGTAGGGTATGTGATTGTTAGAGTTCTCATATAAGCATGTCTTTGTGTCTGGAAACTGGTTTAAACAATGTGTCTCGTTGCCAAGTCGACAAGGGGTGTAATGTTATGGTTGATACATTGTATCAACTTGGGGAGTCTTCAGGTTTGGCTGAGTGATTCAGCAGGAAGCCAGGGTGCTTACTTTGTATACATCCTGAGCCTGTGGAAGAGGAGGGCATGGAGATTCTGTGAGAGATACACACCCCCTGGGTGGGGGCAGGCTGTTTACAATGTAAGGGAAGAGAAGAGGCTGCTTGCGGCCATTCCTCCCTTTTGCTGGTTGTTTTTGCTGTGCTCTGCTGGCCTGAACAGTTTGCCCTCTGCTATGTGCCACTGTGCCTCAGAACCAGCCAAGTATGGGCTGAAACCTCCACAAACTGTAAGCTAAATAAACCTTTCCTTCCTTCATTTTGGGTGTTGGGTATTTTGTCTCAGCAACTAGAGAAAAGTAACCAAGACAGGGACTGTTTTAACATTTAGATCTTTGATCCATTTTTATTTCACTCTAGTGTGTGATGGAGCCATCCCTCTTCTAGGTATCAACCCCCAAAGGGTTAAAGAGTCATGACACAGAGATATAGGCAAAGTCATGTTTACAGGTAGCATAACTCATAATAGCTAGATCTTGGAAATAGCATGCATGTCCACAAACTATGAGAGAATAAAGAAGCTGTGTTATTTATGCACAATGGAGTACCAGCAGGTCATAAAGATAAGTAAAGTTGAGGCAATAAGAAAATGTATGGAACCTGAGAGCATAAGCAAGTGAAACAAGTTAAATACACAAGCTTAAATGTTGCATTGTTTATTTTATATGAGAAGCCCAAAATATCTGTATTTATATAACTAAGGTAGATATAGCTAATGTAGCTATATAACCAATATAGATAGACATAGCAGTTAGAAGATGAATAGACAGGAAGAGGGAAAATGTCAGATAAATCTATAAATTATCTATTCTGGTGTTTCAAAATATTTTAAGATAGTCATTGTTATTAATAATTTTTGTCTGACTGGGTTATGAAAATATTTTTATCTTTATAAAGGTAAGAAGTGTTTCTATTGTTCTCTTTTAATATCTACATGTCTTACCTTAAATAAAATACTTTAAACATTAATCAGAAAACACTCTCCCTACTCTCTTGAAATGTTTTGACAAGGTAGCAACTCCTTTTCTGTGTCTTATATTAGTGACTAACACATAAAGAGTGAATTTTAAGAAGACACAATTCATAATAGTAAGGACCGTGAACATGAGCCACGTAGCACAAAAACTACACAGTGTATCCAAGTTTTGAAAGTAAAGTGATGATAAAGAAAGACAAAGATTCAGTAATTTCAAAGAAATTAGAAGCAGAAGCATGTTTTAGTCGGTCTGTAATGAATTTCATAAAACATTCATTAGTCCATCAATTTTTTAATTTAAAATAGCACCTATAAAGATTATTACTGAATGTATGATTCCACATAATTATTGTGTATATATGTATGCCATTCATGAAGAAATTGTTTTAAATTAGAAATTAAAATTTTTGGAATTACTAAGTTTGGCAAAAAAAAAAAAAAACTTCCTTACTATAGTGTTTCTGATTGCTTAAGGCTGCTTAAAGTTCTGATTACTTTTGATGAACTTTTCCTATAAAATGCCAGTTTTCCCCAGAGCATATTTTTGTTCTTTTAAGCTAAATGTTCTTTCTAAGATGAATATGTGCAAAGAAGATGGCTTAGTCCACTAGAATCATCAGATGTGCCAAAACACCTATGCAGAACTGATCTGTGCAAAATAAAAGCAATTAGGTTTAATACAATGTGATACTGTTGAACTTTCCCCAAAGTTAATAAATGAAAGGCATAAAAACGCTATCTCTAAACATTCAAAATTTCAGCTTTGTAATGTTTCTGTTTATCTCCGACAGCCATTCAGCTACTGTCAATTTGCCATAATGTATTTTTATGCTAGCTATTGCCATAATAATGCTTCATAACAAATCTTTTCAAAGTTTAAAGGCTTAAATAATGAGCATATATTATTGCTCAAGGAGCTCAAGGCCTGTGAGGTGGTTGTGCTCCTTTAGCTCAGCTCATTCCTGGGACTGAGCCAGGTGCCTTTCAGTCGCACAGGCGGCATAAAATTCTCTGAGTGGTAATGATTGAAACCATTGTATTCATTTTGACTCTTGCACACTTTTAGCAAGTGAGCCCTGGCAGATTCTCATGGTAATGCTGAGAAGCAAGAAATAAAATGGCTATCAGTAGAAAAATATTGTCAACTGTGTATGAAGTAAATGTTTTTCAGGCTCCTACTTGAGTCACTTTTGAGTCACATTGATCAACTAAGTCTTGTAGATATTCTTAAATCCAGACTAATAAAACATGGAGAAAGGATGTGGATATATGTAGATATGGAATATGGAAGTATTAATGTAATTAATTCCCACAGTTTCTTTATTTTTCTTGTCCTGTTCAACTTCTTTACTATGAATTAACTGTTAAGACACAGGTTCTCCTGAGGGGGAGAATGACAGAAGTCTAAGGTCAAGAGACAAGAACAACAGAGATACTTGTATTTAACTATGTGGTGTCTGTAGCATGGATCCAATGTTTAGAAGACAAACATCTACCCAGATTAGCTGAAATCTTCCCACAAAAATTAGCGAACCATATCTAAGGACAAAAAGGAAAAATATATATTCTGAATGGATAAAACAATTACATGAATGAAATCAAATATGTTACAGAGAGAATGAATGAATATGAAATGTAACCTAACTATAATTAATAAGTTAAGGGCTCTAACGGTAAAGGGGATGCTGTATGAAAAGACATAAATGATATAAAGAAAGAGATGGATACTATAAAACTGCTTCATAAACATGCTCAAGAAATACAAACCATAGCAACATAAATGTGATAGTCCTGAAGGATTTATCACTAGACTGAACACAACCCAGAAAAAATTATGAGCTTGAAGAGCAATAGAAACTGGCTAAAACAAAATGTAAAGCAAGCAAAAGTAAAAATAAAACACACCCAGAAATGGTGAATCTATAATGGAATATGTGATAGATGCATTACTATAATACAAGAATTAAAACAGAGAATGAAACAGAAGATCAGTAGTTTAAATTCAGACAATACTAGTAATACAGTATTGGTTTAAAGAAAATGCAGCTATATAAAGTACTATAAGAGAGAAGAGAGGCAAATTTAGAATACTGTGCTCTTAAGTACGTACCTGAAGTACAGGTGTAGTTGTACAGAGTTTTCTAAAGGAAAATTCAGAATAGCTAAGAATATACATTGTAAGTTCTAGGGTAAAAACTAAAAATTAAAATCAGAATAAGTACGTTTGCTGTGTTTTCTAAGAGACATGATAAAATAGGATCACAAAATAAACACTTAATAACAGAGAAAGGAAGGAAAAATGACCAATGGCAATTAAAGGAAAATTTACAAACGTGCTGGATATTAATCAAAGCATGTAATAAACACTTTGAATCTAGGGGACAGAAATATACCATCTAAGAGGCTATGATTGCTAACAAAGTAAAATCAACAAAATCCTCCACATCAAAAACCCAACTGTACATTGACAACACAGAGAAACACTCCATAACTATCAAAACCCAACTAGATACACAGAGTTATAGTAATCCGTGAATATCCATGTTCACAGGAGCACAGTTCATAATAGCTAAATGTTGAAATCGGCCTATATGCCTATGGAAAAGACAATGCTGCATTTACACACAATGCCGTATCTCTCATCTATAAAGATAAATAAACTTTTGTGATTTTTAGGAAAATGAAGGCACTGTAACCATTATATTAAATGAAACAAATCAGACAGAGGAGCATAAATATTGCAGTTTCTCTTATATTAGAAAACCAAGTTATAAACAGAGACAAAAAGAAAAGAGTAAAAAGTAGCAAGGCAGATATGTCTCACATGGGAGGGGGTAAAACTGGAAGGAAGAAGGAGGGGAAATGGAGAGGAAGGGCTGGAAGTGCAGGAAGGAGTGAAGATGCCTCATGGAACATGTACAAACACCCAGGAAAGAATATAAACGTTATACACTGAAAACTTCTACTATTAAAATTCAGCATTTCTGCAAAGCTGTTTCAAAATTTAATAAAAATAGAAACTACTTCCCCAGGCGCTATGCTATGAATATAACAATAAGGTTGTTTTCACAGGGTTTGTTGAAATAATCATTTCAAAATGAAAATAAGAGCAGAAATTAATTCTTCTGGAGGCAATGTGATTATAAAAAGTGGCAGTCTCTGGGTTTTTGGACTAGAATGGCTAAGAGGCTCTATCTATGGAGAGAAGGAAGGAGGGATTTCCAGCTCAGAAATTCTGAAATAAGGCTTTTAAAGAAAATTTTAGAGGATTCATTTGAATGGTGTATCGTATATAATTTTCTTTTTGACAAAAACTTCAAAATGCACTTTGGCTTACTGTATGACAAATGAAAAATCATCATTAAAAACATAAAGATATTTAAAGAGTCATCACATTAAAATAGAGACTTGGGAGAATTACCATATGCTGTCCGTTCCCCCACTTGTCATAGCTGAACATATGAATTCACACGACCTCACATTAATTTCATACATTTCAGAATACTTAATAAATCTTTATTTTATCTATTCATAAAGAGGAGAAAGGTATATCGCTGAGGCAAACCAACTCAGATTCAAAATGGAGACACCTGGACAATGGAAAAGTCTCAGGATGTCTACAGTAAAGGAGCCTGAGCCGCAAGATAGAGAAGACACTGGGAAACAGCTTCAAGCCATTAGCTAATTATTCAGTAAAAGCCTTATTCTGAGGAGCAGCAATAAAGCAGAGTTCAAAGGACCAATGTCTTCGCTTAGCTTGGGAACATCCTGAATATGAAAGGTATGGCTTAATAAGGTTGTTTTTCACCAAAAAGCGTTTGTAAAGAGAATGACATTCTTTTGTTCTGGTTTGCCACACCCACCCAGGAAAGTATAAAAGTGCAGGCACCAGAGGGTGACAGTCATTCTCAGAAACTCTCCTTCAGCATCAAACCCACTGCTCAACTCCTGCCCCCATGAACTACTACTACGGCAGCTACTACGGTGGCCTTGGCTATGGCCTGGGTGGCTTCAGTGGCCTGGGCTGTGGCTGTGGCTCCAGCTATGGAGGCTATGGTGGCCTTCGAGGCTATGGTGGTTATGGCTACTTCCGTCCCTCTTTCTATGGCAGATACTGGTCATCCGGATTTTACTGAAAATATTGTTGTGTAAGATGAGCTGTTTTCTAATTGAAAAGAGTGCCATCCTCTCTCCTGCTGTGCTATTGACATAAAGATTTCTTCTTTTTTCCTTTCTTTGATATGTTGAGGCATGTGAATTCAATAAACATTCTTTATTAACATTCTGAACTGTTTCCTTTACTTTTTGCACTGAGACTTTTCATTTGTAATATTGGCATGAGTAATATCTTTCCAAAAAATTTTGTCTGTAGAATTATGTACTTTCTTAGAGCTAATGATAGACACAACTAGCCTATAACTGCTTTTTCGTGTGTTGTGCATTCAGGCATTTCTCTGTTTTATATTTGATATTCCAGAGATCTAAATATACGTAGACATCCATAACTCCAGGAATCTGTGAGCACTTAATCTATGTGATGTAATATAGTGAACCATCTGTCTGACCTCAGGATCTCAGGAAAGGGAAATTTTAAAACATACTTATCCATTAAACGTTGCCATTTTATAAGCTTTACAAGGAAAACCTGCCCATACCTGGCTGCCTAATCCTGTGCTCTTGCCGTGCTCACCAGTTTGATTTTCATGAAACAGAAACTGATATAACCAGGTCTTGACTCCAGCCTCTTCGGGCCTCTGGAACATCCAACTAGGTTCTCCTTTTATTCACAAGATGAGAACTTGGGAATGATCTTTGTCCGCACTCAGTGACAGTTTTATCCTATGAACTTTAACCAATGATCTTTTCAGGCTGAAGTGTATTCTTCTTAATATACAAGAAACATTAATAATATTGAGAACTCACTATGAACCTAGGTTTCTACACCTCCTTTTTAATTCATCTTTAATATGTGCGGTGTCCCCGTACTTATCTCTAGAAAGTCATTATTTGTGGTCTTTTCTGAAACCTGGCACTGTTTATTGATACCTAGCTCCTTTTGCTTTCTTGTGACACCTAATGCACAGTGTTTAGTCATACAGTGTGTGATTCTTAACGCAATATTCACTTCCTTAGGTAAGTTAGGTGATTCTTCATGGTTCTCAAGTAAATCTCAGTAGGACTTCAGTAATTTGTTCATGAAATAGCATTTTGGGCTTAATCTTTTCCACAATTTTGAGAAATAAGAAATGATTTGGGTTCTAAGTCTTGCTTGGCCAAGCCAGAATTAGAGCCATCAGCATCTGTTTATCTATGTATCAATCGATCTATCTATCTACTAGGCATTTAGCCACTTGTATTGTACTAAATTGAACTGAAAAGAAAACTTAAATATTAGATCCTGAATTGGAAAAATATCTTTTAGAAAATACTCCCTAATCTATCTTGGAAGACAATTTGCAAATCTTGATGATTCTTTTCAAAATGGTAAAAGTTTTGATGGTAATTTTGAACCAAGACTTAATTTTCTCTATCAGCTAAGTTTTCTATAAGCAAGCTTTAGGCATCAGCTAAATATATTAGTCTGTGGCAAAGACTTGCAGTATTAAAGAATACTGAAAAAGGTATTAAAACATTCCCTCTTAAAAAAGTAGAATTGTGTTACAAAATATTAATATTTAAACAAATTAAAGAACACAATCACCTAAAAAGAGAATCCAGCGTACGTTGTTATGGTAATAAAAATTTTTTTTCATAGAACAAGGAAAAATTTGAGCTAAAGATTAGTTGGATTTTTCAGCCAATGCACAACCCTAAATAATAAATACAATTATAAGAAGGTTCTCATGATATATTGGGATAAATGTTAAAGGAGGAGTGGTGCATAAAAATGCATATTTTAAAGAAAAGCAACTACAAGCCAGATGAAATCTGCTATAATACTTCTGACATTTGCCAAAGAAGTCCCAGTGTAAACTTCTCACCTAGTATTAGGAATGAGAAGAAGGGGAATTTCAGGAGAGTGAAAAAGGGGAAAGGGCTTTCAGAGAGAGAGAGGGAGGTGGGTGGAAGACAGAAAGAAACTGTGCTATGTGTATGTACCCACTCCTCAAGATGAACGTAAACCTCAAGTACTAGAATTATGAACTAATATATTTTTCTTAAAAAAAGAATATTGTGCAAATTGGTCAAATGAGTGACAACTTGAATAAAGCTGTTGTTTTAGCTGTGTGAAAATGGAAAAAGATATACATTCCAGTATGTAATTTATGAAAATTTTATTCCTGACTATTTTCATGTACTTCACCAAATAACTGCTGAGTAAAAATATCTTTTGGGCAGGATGTGATTTGATTGATGTGCTTTGTAATATCATTTGGTGCGATTTCTCCTTGTACAGTATTAGGTTATCAAGAAACACATCAAAATCTGCCGACTGCCTGGCTAATAATTACATTTTAAGTCAGAATTCAAGAGTAACAGAAACTTTCCTGAGACTGGTTTGAACTCTAAAATATCTATTTCCATATGGCTGTTAAAATTACTATATCTAAGTTGTCACTGGAACATGCTCATTTTCTAATGTCATTTCTTAGCACTTGATTGTTGGGTGGAAATCAGAGGACATGGACTTAATCATAAATAAGTAAACTTGTACAAACACTGTTGCATTTTGCTTGCTTTTACTACTCTTCCTCTCCATCTCTCCCATTTCTCCCATTGCCCAACCCCTTCCTCTTTCCACAAAGACCATCTTCCTATTCCATATGATCTGTCCTTTACTTTGGCTTTTAAATTATTTATATTTTGGATTTCTCAAGAAGAGAAATAATATGATATTTAACCTTCTGTGTCTGTTTTATTTCTCTTAGCATTATCAACCTAAGATGCAAACATTTTCCAACAAATGAGTCAGATTTATGCTTCCTTATAGCTGAAAAACATCCCCCTCTACCTATATATCTGTACCTTCACAGACATACACATTTAGATTTCTTCACCCTTTTCCTTGTTTGTGGGCACGTTGGGTGCTTCCAACACTTAACAGTGTTAAATGGTACAGCCTTACACATAGGTTTGAATATCCTGCTGTAATATCTTGACTTTTACTCTTTGGGGAAGATACTCAGAAGAGATGTAGCTGGGTCAAATAGAATTCCTATTTTTTTTTTTTTTTTAGGAATCAACAGAGTGATTTCCATAGTTCTGTTATCGAATGACTTTACATTTCCACTAATAAAGTTTTGAGAGGTGCTTTCCCCCTCACAACCTGACAAGCATTTGTTGTTATTTGAGTTTCCTGACGACGGTCATTCTTTCTGGAGTGAGATAAGAATCTCAGTGTTGCACCATTTTATATTTCTCTAAGAGCCAAAGATGCTGATCATTTTTATGTGTAACTATCAGCCATGTGTACTGTCTTTAATACAAAAGTGAGCTCCATAATACTATTTTAAAGATAAATTTGAATAGATTACAATGCTCATGTGTTGTAGTTTGCAAACCTTTACCAAATAAGTGAAAATTCCAGCTGCTGATGGCAATAATCATTTTAAGAAACTTATCTTTGATACAAAACTAAACTCTCAATCCCAGGTAGAATGTGCTACTATAGTAACTGATGTGATGGTCTTGGCTGTAGTCTTGGGCCCTATGCTGGTCGTGCCTCTGGGTTCATCCATCCCACCTTCTGTGGAAGATTCAAGTTCACTGGATTATTCTAAAACTAATTTTACTTTAAGCCATTACTTCTTTCCCAATTTTTTGATACTGTTTTTCAAAATCAGCAATGAAAGTTTTGTGAGTATACTAGAGGTGATATTAGAATGTACCTTTTTCTCAGTGGAGACTCATGTTTCTGCACAACATTTCATCTTGCAGTTTGGCTCTTCCCATCCCTGAAATTTATAGGCATGTGTCATTCTTATTTATATATTCTGTGATGATCCTGGGCACAGTATGTAATACATAATTTTCAGAAATATGAACACTTGAGTTTGTATCATTTCATTTACCTCAACACAATAACTTGAAGATTTACAATAACTTGTTAATCTTTTTTTTCAAACATTTTCCCCTTTGGACTACTTACTTCACATGTTTATGGCTTATGCACAATACCCTGTCATGTATTGAGATATAATATCTGGTGGGATGGAGTTTTCTTGTTCCTACCTATAGCTTCATTGTGAAATTTCACAGAATAAAATATTTTTAAACATTCTGAATGTTAATGGAAATATTTTCATCACAAAATTAAATGTTTCCTATTATACATGTGCTGTCTTCCATAGCATTTTTTATTATTGAGATTCTTTAGTGATGTGAGGGAGTGTCTTTCTGGTGCTGTTATATGTTATTGAATTATTATGCTATGTAAAAAAAGTATAGCTATATAGTTGACACAAAAGTAAATGAAGAGAAACTTATAAATGGATGCATAGATAACTGTTCTATCTTCAGAATGTATTAGTATTCTATACTTTCTTAGAAGTCAAGGGCATTACCATAGATTAACCTCATCTGTTCTTTTTCTAAATCAAATTATTCTTCTCTTTCTAACTGTTTGATTACCTCTATCTTCTCCTTATTTAATTCTAGGTAATTATTTCCTGGTCTGGACCTTTGCATTCTTTTTTTTTTTAACAGTAAGACTGGTGGTTGACTTCATGTTTAGCTTCTTCAGATCTCTCTTCTTAGTCCTGAACCACAAACAATGTTAAGCACTGTACACAACTATGTCAATATTTTGTGTTTTATGATTTGCAACTGATTTTTACAAATAATTTAAAACGCATTTGTAAAAGAAAATTTAGTGTCAGTGGTGATCTCTTGGTAACAGAGAAATTAGGCATGACAACAGTAGTGGTAGTCATGGATTGATAAGTCAAGATTTTAAGGCTTTTAGACAATTTAGTATGAAGTGCTTCAATATTTAAGAAGTGAGCCTGCAAAATGAAACCCGCTTTACTAATAAATATGAAAAATAAAAATAATACTATTATAATTTTATGAAATACCCTCAGATAAAATGGTGTAATTTATGGATCATTTTCTAAATTACAGAAACAAATTGTAACTTTAGATACAAATGTAATACAATTGGCAACAAATTGAATATAGCTGAGGATGTCAGACATTCATCTATCTGATAATTACACTCGGTTGTCAGATGCTGCAAATTGTCACCATAATGTATAGAAAACTACACCAAAATTAAAATCTTTATCATGGAAAATATATACAATAAGACTTACTGAACATAGATATGAAAAAGCTGCCATAATCAGAGATGAGATCATGTTTTTTTTAAGCTTTGTAAGAAGATCGAGATGAACTAGTTAGTCAAACACAGCAAACGAGGTGAGAAGCATGGGCCTCATTCACAGTGATGAAAAAGGATACTTTATTGTGATAGAAAATGAATAAACACTAAAATTGAAAGTTAGATACTGTGCCAAATATGCCTTTTGGAAAGATTTAAATGAGAAGTAAGTTTTTCTCCACTAGGTGGGTTTAAAACTTTTGAGCAGAAAATGGTAGGGAAAAAAGTGTTTAAAAATATTAGTAGAAAATAATCTCCCTGTTTTCCTGCAAATGTTTTTTAACAAGATACAAACTCCTGTTTTGTGCCTTGTTTTAGTGACTGACATAGAAATAATGAATTTTAAGAGGATATATTTCATAACAGTCAAGAACTGCAAACATGTATCATGAGAACAAAATCTATACCATGAATCTAAGTTTTGAAAGTAAAGTGATGATAAAAAATAAGTTTTCAGTAACTTCAAAACAGATAGAACTAGGAATGTGTTTTAGTAGCATTATGTGAATTTTTATACAATTCATATTGATTCTATCCTTTGTTTTTTATTTAAAAATAACTTCTAAAGATTAGTATTGAATGTATGATTCAATATACTTACTGTGACTATATGTATGACATTTCTTAAGAAATTGTTTTATATTAGGAATTAATTATTTTTGGAGTACTAAGTTTAGCCTCAAAATGCTTCCTTGCCACAGTGATTCTAATTGAGATTGCTTTCTGATGAATTTTGACCATGAAATAATAGCTTTACCTAAAATATACTTTGCTGGGTTTTTTGTTTTTGTGTTTTTTGTTTTTTTTTTTACCTAATGTTTTTTCCAAGATGATTATGGACCAACTAGATAGCTCAACCTGTTAAAATTCAGTACATCTACTAAGACATTCATGAAAACTTTATGGTTAAACAAAGGCAGTTAGTAGTTAATCTTCAGGTTCTCTTCTAAAAAGTTTTCTGTCCCATTTATACATTTTATAAGAGACTGCTACTATTTACTTTTCCCTAAAGTTAATAAATAATAGCTTTAAAAACATTACCTTTAAATAGTAAAAGATCTCAGCTGGATGTTTAGTTTTTTCTTTGTTCAACCATGACGCTACTATCAATTTGCCATAATGTATCCCTATTTGTTAGTTTTGCTATAACAATCTTGTAGAATGGATCTTTCCACACTGAATGGTGCAAACAGTAAGCCTGAGGAGCTCCAGGTAGGGAGGGTGGTGTCTACTTTGATGGGCTCATTCATGGGTCATGATGAGCTACATGTCAGTTGTGCAGATGACATAGAATTAACTTCCTTGACGATGGTGATGGAAAGAACTATTTTTACTCTTACACACTTAGCCACCAAGCCCTGGTATAGTCTCACAGTGATGCTGAGAAACAAGAAATAAGATGACTATTTGTAGAAAAAGTGCTATCACATGCTTATCTTCTACTTGATCCACATTTACATCCATTGACCAACTAAGTCTTATGGCTAATCTCAAAGTCAGAATAATAAGACCCTAATCACAGAGGCGAATATACATAGGCATGAAAAACTTCGGGCGGTTAGTGTAGCTGATCTGCAAAGCATCTTCATTTCACCTGTCTTGCTCATCCCTGCTACCACAGTGTGATGTTAATTTCCGTCCTCATCACATCAGTTAAAATTACGTTGTTGCCTAATAGGTTTCTATTACAGATATATATATATATATATATATATATATATATATATATATATATACAGTGCTTCCTGCTCTCTGATTGTTTCTTTTTCAAAAATGTCCCATATTTTGTGGTAGATCCTTTGATAAACCCTTAAATGATTGATCTTCATAACAGGGCATATTCTGAGGCCCTTCCTGATATGAGACAGAGTACTTCATCTTCCGGTACTCTTCCAAAGTTGCTGTCTCACTTCCATGCACATCCTACTAATATTCGCTCATCACGCTTAGTTGAAACAATTGCTTCCTGGTGGTCTTTTCTCTACACAGCCAATTTTCGCTAATTAATTATGATACAGCTTTAAGTTCCATCGTACTCAGAATTGTTGGTCCAGGGCAATTTGGATCAGTGTACCTTTCCTCTGTTTAAAACATTTCCAGAGTAATTTTAACTTCTTACTTTGGATTTCCATATATTTAACTTTGCCATTGCATACAGTCCTGTACATACATAGAAACATTCAAGCGTAGGAGCACAGATGTCTGGGGACATCTTGTAGCTCTAATAAAAACATTGAGTATCTAGAATGACAAAGTGATTATTTTTATGTATCATCTTCCCATTAAAAGGTAGAGATAAATCATCTCATGTAAGAATTTAGATAGTAGCAGAGACGTCAATACATGGTTATTGTCTAGGATATGTAATAGATATCTCGGGAATAATAAATTTTATATGTGTACAAATTGTATGAATTTTTAGCTGAAAGATATAAGAACAGGCTTGGAATATCAATATATATTGCCATTTTTGAAACAAATGCATGGGTTTTATTAGCAGAATTGATGTTTTCTGTAAATGGAAAAGACTTGGGAATGTGTTGTGGAGATACTTGCATGCAGTTTGATGGAATTTGACTTTTATTATAGTCTGAATGTTAGTACATAGATTAATCAAACAAAAGAATAAATATCTTTTATTTCCTTTGAGTAATTTCTATTTTCTAGTTCAAACTTCCATAATTATGGCTGTAAATTGTAGAATTTGTGTGAAAGTTTTCTGAAATTTTAAAAGAAAGGAAACAAAATACTTGGAACAAATGGAAAATTTAGCTGCAGTGAAAGAAATAGTCTCCTGTATAAAATATCCAGAAATGACAAGTACGCTTTACCTGATGCAAGGGGTCTGGCTATTGCATTTCAAATGCACAAATATGTGTAGTCATTAGCTTTGAATAGAAAATTTAACTATGCATTCAAAAGACAGATAGGACAACCAAATAATTTCAAAGGAAAAACTGTGTTGAGTCATGTTTGAAGCTACCCATAAATTGTAAATATATGACCAAATGATATTTTTTGTCAGAGATTCCTTTTCAAGGCACATGACAGGTGTGCATTATGATTTGTCACGCATTTTACTGTGAAGGTAAAAGAAAGTGATTTCTTTGGAATCTGTAGTCTCAAAATTTTTACTTTACCATCACAATCTTCAGCCTCTGACATGATGAGTTTCAATGGCAAGTACTACAGTGTGTTTAACTCCAGCCCTGGTGGCCTGTGCTATGAATATATCTACTATCTTTGTTATTTCTCTGCGAGCTACTGACCTCTTGGGATATTCTGAGAAACTTGCTAATCTTCTAAGAACTCAGAAGCTACAAATTGTCATGGGCAAACTCTTTTTGTCTTATGTCTGCGTCCTGAATTTCCTGTTTTATGTATCTTTACTGGCTTATAGCTTGTTATTTAGTACCCCTTGTGAAAGAGAAACAACTCTGAATGTCATCAGTGGAAATATAAGGCAGTAAACGCACCATGGAAATTGGTGGGGAGAGTCAGCAAAACACTGAATCTAGAAATTCCGTTCTACCCAGCTATTCTTCTAGGTATCTTGCCAGAGGAATTAAAGATAGCATTTGGCAGTGACGTGTGCATACTCATGAATACAGCAGCATGATTCACAATAGCTGAACCTTGAAAACAACCAGTTTGCCTATCAACAGATGAACGGATGAAGAAAATGTGGTATTATGTACAATGGAGCATTATTCTGCCATAAAGAAAGATAAAATTGAGTCATTTATAGGAAAATGGATGCACCTTGAGACCATCATCTTAAGTGAAATAAATCAGACATGCATGTATTTTATATGGTTTGTCGTATGTGAGAAAAACAGAAAAATAAAGAACAAAATAAAGATAGATAATAGGAAATAAGGAGATGGATATTTCTCAAGGGGGAAGGGGATCAAGGTGTGGAGGCAGAGGGGAGCAGAGGGGGGAATAGGTATGACATAAAATTTGGACGTGTTATTTACCTGCAACAACCCCTCACAAGGAAGTGAACATTACATACTGTAAACACGTACAAAGAAAGAAACCAAAGGGAAGAAGGAAGGGGTGGAAGAGGGAGGGAAAAAGGGAGGGAAGGGAAAAGGGATAAAAATTGAAGACACGACATGTATGTGTACCAACTTCTCACAAAGAATAGACATTGCATACTACACACATATACTGTACTAATGAGAAGAGGAACACAATTTTCAACTCTATTAAAGTCAGCAAGGCAGATTTTATTTAGTTCTGCAGTAAGGGCAAGTGATTTCCACAGTTGAAATTAACTGGTCTATGCAGAGAGGCCTCAGTATTTGTGAGAGGGAGTAGGAAGAAGGAAAGAGGTGGGTGGGATCAACCAGAGTCAGAGAGACAGAGAATGGCAGAGAGCTGGGAGGGATTTGATCAGTTGGGACTAAGACATCTGAGTCAGTTCACTGGCTTTCCATTGGTAGGAAACAAACATTTCACAGCTATAAGACAAGAGATAGTTTTAGGATTTGTATAGAACACACAACAATATTAGCCTCTTCCTGTTCTCCAGAGACAGGAGGTAGGAGAGCAGATGTCCCTCACTGGGGGCAGCTTTGCACGTCAAAGAGACTATTCCCGAGGTCCTTGAGAAGACACTTCTGAGGGTAGATGCTACCTCCCAAGGGGCAGAGGTTAAGGACTTAAATATTTTCAAGTAAATTCATTTGTTTTTGTTTTAAAGAAAGGGAAAAAAAACCAATAACAATGATACAGAATTTCAAAACAAGATGATAGGAAATTGACAATGGTTATCATATTGCAGATTGTTATCTTTAAGTAAATTACTCAAAGAAAAGTCAGGTGAATGATCTATAATCAAATTTTGGCTAAACAGCAATTCATTTGGCAGCTTACAGTTTTCTTAGGCAGTCATTTAAGGGGCAGAATATTATGGTTCTTATAGGACAAAGTTAAGGCCAAATTCAGGAGAGCACTTAGGGAGACCTGATGAAAATTTGGTCATGGAGGCAGTCTTTGTCCTTAGTGAGCCAAAGGTTGAAGCATGTGTGCATGCAAATGAATTCCAGTGCAAATCATTGCAGTGGGTGCTCATATCTGAAAAACCTTCATGGATTACCATTTGGAAAATGTTCTACAATGAGACTAATATATACCTATTGATAAACATGAGATCTCCAATGTATAGTCTTTGTCGATTGGTAAATAGAATTCTTTAGTGTACATAACAAGAAGCATTTTGTTTTTGACTTAAAGTGAACTTTTAATGGGCTTTAGATTGCACTACCACTTGAAGTTTTCATTAAAATTTGTTGTTCATGTTGTTTCTTTCAATCAATTTTCTCGAGAACTTAATTAAAATTAGTTTATCATATGGATCCCTGCCCTTCACACTGAGTGCCTTTGGACTTCATTTCTGTTTTATTTATCTTTGATACCTTTTTTCCCAGTGTCCTCCACTCCCTTACATCACTCAAAACAGTGACATCTAAGAAACATGAGAAAATAAAATCATAAAATAAATATTCATTTACAGAGAAAGAAGGAATGAAATGAAAGCCAATACAATTCAAATAAAAGTTATAAATATGTTAGATGTAAATCACACGATTCAATGCTGACTTTGAGTAAAAGTGACATAAATATACCTACAAAGACTATGATTTCTACTATGAACTACATAAAAATAAGCAAAATCCTGAACATTCAAGACCCAAATATATTTTGATAAGAAAGAAACACTACTGCTGCTGTCAAGACTCAGGTAAGAACTTGAGTGAATAAATCTAAAAGGTACAATAGATATTGTGGAACGGAAGGAAACAGTATAGACAGATGCACCATGGAGATGCTAATGAAGTGGAAGCTATGGTACTAATTTCATAAAAAGCAACTTTAGATTCATGAAAACTATCAAGAACAGAGAGCACGTAACAGTGGTTGAGGTGTATTCTACCAGAAGACATAACAATTCTAACATGTCCATGCAGGTAAATGTTTAGGTTTTCTGGGCAAATGGTCTCTAGCTCCACTCTGTTGTAGCAGAAAAACAGAGGCAGATAATACGCAAAGGAAATGCAGGTCTCTATTTCAATCAAACTTTATTAATTACCATCACTGGCACCACTCACTGGCTATAGTTTGCTGAGCTGGGACCTAAACATACAATAAAAATTCTTTCATGGACACATAAAGTTTGTAGAAATGTAGTGTTTTGCTTCATCTTTTGCATCACCTAATACCAGTTCCGCAGACTTCTTACTGCAGCGCCATTTCACTCTGTTCCATTGTGACTTAATAGCATATCACTGCAAGTTGAAACAATATGAGAGGTTGCTTTTCACTTGACACTTTTTTATTTTATGGAAAACAAATTTCAAAACAAAACAGTAGGAAAATAACAATAGTTAACACATTGCAAATTATCTTCCAAGTAGTTATTCAGAGTACAAGATATAGGTATAGAAATTCTCCAAACAACATGAGCACAAACTTTTTTGAATGAACTAAGAGAAACTAGTAGTATAACTACCTTGTAATTTTTTTCTTTTCCCTTTCTTTTTTCCCCTTCTCCCATACCCTGGTTCCTCTTTCCTTTTGAACAATTTCTTCCCACTTCACAATATATATTGTATATTTTGGACCTTATTTACTCTTTCAGCTTAACCAGGGAGATAATACAACATTTTTGTCTGTTCAGTTTGTATTTTTTCCATGAAATTTCTAATCTATATATAATTTTGTCATCAGGAATTTTCATGAGAGCCTCTCAAAGTATTAGTTCAAGGGCAGTTAATCTAAAATTTAATTATTTTAAAATTATTTTTATGTAAAAATCATAATATTGTCAGAACAATGTGAAAATATATCATTATTGCTCTTAATAAGCATAAACTACAAGTATTAAATACTGGTGTTCTTCACAGCATACAGTAATTTCAAACTCAAATTCTTATACCTAAAATACTTTTACTATAATATTATAACATAATTTAGTAAAGAAGTGCAAAAATATAGCTTGAGTCACTTCACAAAATTCTACTGATCTATTTTGCTCTTCATCTACACTTTAGATTTTCATGTAAAAGAAACCATGAGATATTAATGCTCTGTCTGATTTATTTCATTTAGAATTATGATCTCAATATCCATCCATTTTCCAACAAATGACTCAAATTTATCTTCTTGGTACATGAGTGATACTCCAGTGTGACTATCTCATGGATTTTATTGCACATTCTTGTGTTGATGGGCATGTAAGCCACTCCCATAATTTAGCTGCTATGAACTGAACTTCTATAAACTTGAATGTGTTTATATTACTGTAATATGACTTTAACTCTGTCAGGAATATACCCAGAATAAGAATAGGAAAAGAACAGAGAAATGGTAAGAAATGGAGAAATAAATTTTATGGATATTGGAAGTAGATCTTGGGAAGGGGGAATAAGGAACAAGAAGAAAAGGATCAAGATTCAATATGTATAACACACATATGTATATATGACATATATTCAATATATGATATATATATATATATATATATATATATATATGGCAAACATACACAGAAAGAAAAATTGAATGATGTGAAACTTTTAAAAAATATTTTAGTTACTGAGGAATTTTCTGTCATGTTAAATAAATTTCAATTTTACACAATATCATAACCTTATTTATAGATCTAGAAGGGGTCATGCATCTCTTAACGGGAATGCATTCTGAGACATCTGTCCTGTCATCTGCTCTGTGGCATGTAAACATCAGAGCTTCCTCATGCAAACCTAGAAGGCACAGTCTGCTACATACCTGCCCTGGATGACAAAACCTATTATCTATCGCTTCTATTCTACAAATCTATACTAAATGTAGTGACAAATGTAATATTCGGCAAATATTTGTGTACCTAAACATATTTAAAGGGAAAAATACAGTAGAAATATAATGTGAAAGATGAAAATTTCAGACCTGTATTGAGCACCACTTATGAAATTTGCCGGTTCCATTTGCTCTGGCAGAGTCAGTACGGACTGAGTGTGCCATGACTGAGTGCTGCTCTGGGCAACGGTAGCTGCTATATCAGCGCTACGCTGAACAGATAAAAGTGATTTCTGTCTCCAGTTTCAATGTAATCCTGTTGTAACTTTTCTTTAAACCTTTTAGTTTTTAAAACTTTTTTACTGTTACAATACTTACCTTAAAATACACACATCTGGTATGGCAGCACAATATTTTTTCTTTGTATCTTTTTTTTTTTTTTTTTTTTTTCTTTTTGAATCAAGGTCTCATTATGCAGTTCAGGCTGGCCATGAGCTCACTTTGTAGCTCAGCCTGATCTCGAACTCCCAATGATCCTCCTCCCTCAGCCTCCCAAGTGATGGGATTATAGGCATGCGCCGCCACGCCAGGCTTTATATCCTTATTATGTGTACTTTTTCCTATTTTAAAATTTGAAAGAGGGGTTCCACGTTTAAAGAAACTAATGTAACGCATATTAGACTTATATGACTTACCTGGTGTCAGAGTCATCCATGCCTCTCACCTGTACAGAGTGTCCTGCTGGAGGCCTCCAGGGCAAAAACAAACAGAGCTGCTGCTCTGAGGAAAGCAAGACCTTCTTCTCGGATCTCTACAGCAGAAGGCCCCTATGCAGAGATGTCTCTCTTTTCAGAAGTACGTTCATGGCGGTTCGCATGGTTTCTTTGTTTTTCATCACAGATTGGTTTTCAAGCAAGTAAGCGCCATGAATGTTCCTCTGCTTTGATCACAACCTTTCAGTATTGGCGTCTAGGTGATGAATCTATTGAAGGTTCTTGCTAAGACCTTCAAACGTACCCGTTAAAGCTTTACCTGAAATTTCCTGGAGCTCGTCCTCCTCTCTGCCCCGCTCCCCCTTTCTTCCTCCTCCTCCTCTCTTCCCTCTCCTCTGCCTTTGTTTTTCTCTCCTTCTCCCCCTCCTCGCCTTGCTGCTCCTCTTCCTCTTCTCCGGCCTGCAGATTCCCTTCTCTTACCTGCAGCTGTGTATTCCGTTTTCTCCCAGTAACTCCTCATTAGTGGGCCCCTCAGGAGCCGCCGCTCTGATCTCGTCAGTGTCAGCCTCGGGTCCCCAGATTGAAGTCATTTGTCATCTCAGCCGCAGCCTTCATGATTTTTGCAGCAGCCTCATCCTTGCAACTTCTTTGAAGTCATGCACACGTTTTTTGAGTGATTTCTTCTAGATGCCGCACATGTTCTCCTTGGTCGCATCACCTCAAGCCAGGGAAGGTTCTGGATGCCGTCATGGCTGATATAATCCTCCAAGAATTGCATTGCCACATTTTCAGCGTCTTCCTCATGTGCTCAAAATACTGGGGCCGGGTCCCCCTTGGTTAGTAACCCTTACAAACTGCTGTAAGTTACCGATGCAGTTAGACTCAAAGTGATAGTGTTGGGGAGGGAAGCACTGCTTTGATGGTGGGATAAAGATAACCAATAACAGATGAATTGTGTAGGAGTAAAATCAATAGTAAGTAAAATCTTGAAATGTATATTATTTTCAAAATAGTACCTTTCCATTTGTGCTGGCATGGTAATTCAAGGAGGCATCCTGAAAGAGCATCCATTACTCCTGGAGTGAGTACACCTCACACTGTGTATTTTCTGCTACAGTTGAGGGCTGTAGTGTTTTCAGTGTGTCAGATTAAAAAGGGTTCCAGTTGTCTAACTGGAACTTTGCCTCCAGGCAAGAATGTTATCATGCTTTAAAAGCCTTGTAACTTGGCATTGACTTGATTTACTTATAAATGAAAGTCCTTTATGGCATCCATTCCAGAATTAAGAAGTTTCATCCACATTGACAATTTTCTATGACAATTAATTTTCATTTATCACCAACTTATGTAGAGTTCCTAAGAGTTCTTCAGCTATCTTCACCCTGACACTCATAGACTTACTGCTCACTCCCATATTACTAGAATAATCATTCTTGCATCATTTATATCACCCCAAACTGCCAAAGAATTCAACTTTATAGCTCAATCTAGTTTTTCTTTTAACATCCCAAACAAACCTTCTGCTTTGCCTGTGATCAAAATGGTGATGAGAGAGAGATGCTTCTGTGCCTGGTCTTCAAGCCAGGTCACTTGAAGCTTCTCCATAAATGACATAGGCACTTCTTTAAGTTTGGTTGAGCTTAAAAGGTGCCACATCTCATTATCTGCAAAGAAGCATATCCTTTCACAGCTTCTGTCCCTTTATTCTTATTCTTCAGGATCAACACTATGGTGGAACAGGAAATGCCTGCTGAACAAAATGACCATCTCAGATTTTCTGCCTTTGTAGCCCTTCATCAGTTTTAAATTTGTTCCAAGGCCAGTCACATCATGACTCCTTACTGGGAGCACTAGCAGAGCTTTTGCTCTGTTAAGTCTGTGTACTTGAGGGCCATGATAAACAAAGCAACACAGGGCTAAATCAAGCACAGAAAAATGTTACCACCAAGAGACACAGGGAACACGAGATGGACTGGACTGCTACTGACATGACATGGCACACCTTTTAAAGTAGTTCTGTATGAGTAAAAGTACATTCTAGAAAAGTGGTAAAACTATACAATAGTAAATATAGAAACCAATCATATAATCATTATTTTCATTATCGATTATTATAATATGTACACATTTGCACATCTATTCTTTTATAGGATGGCAATTCAGTAGATTTATTCACTGTGATGTCACATGAGTGATTAGTTTTTCTATGACCTTCTGACAGCTCAGCGTCACCTAATGGTAGGAATTTCCCAGCATCATTTTAATCTTAGGTAGGTCATGTGGGAACCTGACATGCACTGAAGTCCTTGGGCAGCACATGGCCATAACAAGAATCATTTGATTTAGTGAAAGATAAGCATCAAAGAAAAGACCTGTAGGAGAAACATCTCAGACGGTGTAATTGGAGGGCACCCTGATGCCTTGTGTCTGGCATATGGTTGACTTGAGGGATTAAGTCCCGGTTGGCTTTGCAAAGTTCATCAACGCTTCTCATTATGGGCACAAGAGCTTTGTAGAAATTGCAAGCTCAGCAGGCAATTCAAACTAGAAATTTAAACTTACTTAATTGGATCCCATTGAATTAATAGAATAGTTTAATTAGGTTTTATTTCTACTGTAACAGAACAGCCTTGGTTTTGAATATTCTTGAAGGAAGCCATTTGGATATGGTCCATCCACCACAGAGTGAATGTAAAAGCTTTTTCAGATATTAGTTCACAGGCTGGGGCTATAGCTCTGTGGCATAAGCACCTGCCTGGTAAGTGCAAGGTTATGAGTTTGATTCCCGGTACCAAAATGAAAACCAAAAACAGATATTAGGTCACACACAGAGGAACTCAGACACCTTCATCCTAACTCAGGAATCCTGAAACTGGGAACTACTTTGAAGTCTGACCTTCGCCTATCATGATTAGCCTTAGGCTCTGCCTGTCATTCTGGAAGCTTCCAAGACTTAGGTTGTGATTTTGCTTTAGCTATGGAGGTCTTGGCTATGACCATAGACATTTAGATTTAACATCTACTGAAAAGCGTATTTAAGTTTCTGAGTACTAGAAACAGAAAATTCTACCTCTGGATTCTTTGCTCCAAAGGGTTTTCTAATAAACTATTCTCTTCATGGAGCCTATTGACCTTACTACCCTGGTAGGAAATTTCATAAGAGCTAGATGTGGCAACAGCAATAAAAGTGTCAGACTGCAAAGCAAGACTGTAGTGTCTATGGTTAAAACTGGAATTTATCTTAAAACCATTAAACTACTAGTACGTAACTGTGCTAGTTAATCTTATCTTTCAGTGTGACTGGGCAAGAGAATCCTGTGTAGGCTACTGGGTTATGGGGAGAGAAAACTCCTCAGTGGATTAATCCACTGCTGTCCATAGAGCCGAGTTGGAAGAAGAGGGCCATTGGGAGGATGCTTTTGGTAAATTAGTATCTAAAAGAGTAGGAAAGAAAGAGAATCTCTTGAGCTTGGCTGAATATTTGCTTCAACCAGACCAGAGTAAACAAGTCTGAGATTTTCAAAGTGAGGCCTTAGTAAATTTCTAGATGAAAAGCAGTCTTATTTCCTCTAAGTCCCAAATGCAGTGCTGTGATGATGTAGATTTCTATATACAGTGAAATCAAACAAAAATCTATTAATTCACTCAGTAAGACTTACTAAACACATAGTTTATGTGCAAGGCATTCTATGGATAAAACATATTTCCAAAGCAGACGCGACCAGATCTAATTATCTAGTAGGAATCAAGATATCTCCAGATGCTTACAACAAGACAATATATGATTGTTAGAGAAGCAGACTTCTCAATGGAAACCATGAAATCAAGAAGAGCTTGGAGCGAGATATTACAGATTCTGAGACAAAACAACTTCCAACCCAGACTGATGTATCCTGCAAAACTATGCCTCAAATTCAATGGAGAAATAAAATATTTCCATGACAAAGAACAACTGAAGAACTTCATGAGTGCCAAACCAGCATTGCAAACATCACTAAAAGATATTCCACACAGAGAAAAAAGAGACCACAATACCAAGAAGAACATTAGAAATAACTCCCTAAACAGAACAAGCAAGTAAACAGTCAGCAAATGAAGAAAAACATCAAGTAAATAACATGACTAGAATAAGCCAACATATAACCATGATAACCATTAATGTAAATGGCCTCAACTCAAAAGTCAAAAGGAAAAGATTGGAAGAGTGGATTAAGGATATGATATGCTATATACAGGAAACACATTTTACTCAAAAGGAAATCCACAGGTTGAAAGTTAAAGGTTGGAAAACAATTCTCCATGCAACAGGTCCCCAGAAAAAAGCAGGGGTAGCTATTATGTTTGCAAACAATGTAAACTTCAAACCAAAAACAATCAAAAGAGATAAAGAAGGCCATTACATACTAGTTAGGGGAA